>VZRR01009798.1:0-14590 GCA_013398015.1 Oreocharis arfaki | reverse complement strand
ATCCCTGCATCCCCTTCCCCATCTCTGTATCCCCTTCCCCATCCCTCCATCCCCTTCCCTGTCCCTGCATCCCCTTCTTAATCCCTCCATCTCCTTCCTCCTCCCTGCAGCCCCTTCCTCATCCCTCCATCCCTTTCCTCCTTCCTCCAGCCCCTTCCTCATCCCCCTCAGCTCCTTCTCCTGGCCTCTCCTGCCCCCAGAGCTGCCCCCTGCTCCCTCCCCTTCCTCCCTCCCAGCCTGGGGGTTGTGTTGGCTCTGTCCCTGCGTGTCCTGGAGGGGTTCATGTGGGACCCCGTGCTTTTCCACAGGAGGTTTCCGTGTGTCCCTGTGCAGGGGGTGACGCTGATCCCTGTCAGAGTGCCCCGATCCTTTGGGATCAGGGGGATCCTCTTCTCCAGCTCTGGGTTTAGGAGAAGGGCTGGCAGGGGCGTGAGGGCACGAGGGGCTTCTGCACGCTGGAGGTTTGGGAGGAGGGGAACAACGTGGCTGGGAATTTGGGAGAGGTGAGCCTGGTCCAAGCAAGGCTGAGCAGGATTTAGGTTGGGATCCTGGGAGTCTGGATGGGGCTGGTGGTCTTAGGAGGGGCCCACTCCTGCTGTTGGGGTGTTTTTAGTGACTGGCTGAGCTCTGAAGTGGCAAACGGGTGTTGGGAAGGTGTTGGAAGCGCAGAGCAGGAGCCTGGAGACCCGGGAGTTCCCTCTGTGAAAGGGACACTGCTGAAATATTCACAGGGAGGAGCAGTGGGAAGCACTGAGGGAGCGTTCAGGGAGCTCGTGGTGGTTTTGCAGTTCATCTCTCCAGTCCTCGCTGTGCAAACTGTCCTTGAGCAGCCACAGCACCTCAGGCTGAGCCCTCGCAGATGGAGGTGCAGGGAGAGAGGAATAAATAAAGAGGGGGGAAAAGGCAGAATATTTTCTCCCAGCTGTTGTTCCTGAGGGATTTGGGGGGGTCCTGAGGAGGGAGTGGGAGGGCACAGCCAGAGAGGACACAGCCCCCAGTGCCCAGAGCAGACAGAGCAGGATCTGTTGCTGAATTATTGCCCAAAGCCTGTGAGGGGAATAAACCCGTGCTGAGCCAAGGAGAACAAACAGGCCGGGGCAGGGTGTGGGGTGGCACAGGGAGGGTGTGGTGGTGCTGTGGGGCTGGCAGGTGTGTGCAGGAGGGCAGCTGGCACCGGCTTCCTTTGCTCCTGAGAAACGTTCTGGGCACTTGGCGGGGTTAGGGCACAGTGGGGAATTCTCCAAGGGCCAAAGTGAAGGCACGGGGGATGCAGTGGGAGGTGATTTAGGAGCTCTTTTGATGTAAGAATGGAATGGGACCCCTTGGCAGCTCAGGGGTGGCTCTTCCCCCTCCCTCCAGGCTGGAAGGGGGCCCAGGGCAGCTCTGCCTCTCCATGATCCATGATTTGATTTGGAAGAGGGAGGAGGCAGGCTCTAGCGTGGCAGAGGGAGAGGTTCCCAATGGAAAGAGGATCCCAATGGAAAGAGGTTCCCAATGGAAAGAGGTTCCCAATGGAAGGAAGTTCCCAATGGAAAGGGGTTCCCAATGGAAGGAGGTTCCCAGTGGAAAGAGGTTCCCAATTTGCCATTTACTGCCCCAATGCCAGGCTGGGATCCTGGTGGCTCGGATGGAGAGATCCTGAGCTGCTCTCAGGGCACACCTGGCATCACTCCCTGCTTCCTGCCCGGGGCTGCATCTGGAGTCCTTTAAGTTGCCCTCAGGGACAGCAGAATTTCACATTTCTCACTACAAGTTAAAAACCCCAGGAGTATTTCTCACTCCTGCTGCGTGCCTGCCTGATCCTTGCACCGACTGGGTCAGATATCAGAGTTTTAGTGTTTTCTGGCCTTTTTTTTTTCTGCTTCTCCTACTCCAAAGCAGAGCAGCTGCTGGTTCTCTGACCCTGAAGGACCTTCCCTGCAGAGGAGGCACCTCTGCATTCCTCAGCAGCAGCTGCCCCACCACCCCTGGCTGCTCGTTTTCTTTCATTCCCCCTGGGAAACCCCACTCTTCTTAGGATCCTGAGGATCCTTTTAGGATCCCAAAGCCAGGAAGTAAAACACCTCTCATTTGATTTTTTGTTTTAGCTGTGTGTTTCTCGTGGCCGTGCAGAGTTTTCTGTAGGGATATAAATGTAGTTAATTAAACACCAAATGCACCCACCTTCCTTGGGGTGTTTGAAGGGAAGTTCAGTCACTCTCCCACCCCCTGCTTTTTCATTTTCTCTGCTTTTATCGTTGTTCAATTGTTGTTTTATCGTTGTCTTCTCCTGGCCAGGTGGAAGATGGGAGCGTTCTCCTCGTGTTTTAGGCGAAACCTGCTTGCCATGAAGTCCCGAGGCAGATAGAGGGGCTGCAGTGGGAATTCCTTCTCACTCCTCCAAAACAAACCCAACAACTGCCTGATGGTAAGAAACCTGTTGGTTTTAATTAGTGTTACGTTAATCAAGGAGCAGAGTGAAGAGTTGGAGCTCCAGACCCCCTGGGATGGGGGAGGGATGCTGGGAGAGGGTGGGAGAGCTGGGCTGGGAATCTGATTGTGCCCTGGTTTGTGTCCTGTGCCCAGGGATTGCCTCTCTGCCTGGAGTCATGGGGAGCTGCTGCAGCTGTCTGTGCCCAGACAGCATCCCAGACAACCACCCCACCAAATTTAAGGTAAGTTTTTACCCCTTCAACCCCACCAGAGGGTGTGGGACAGCTCTGACAGCATGAGGGGAGAGCAAACCTCTGCTCCTGCACGCGAACATCCCTCGAGAGGATTTGCAAATACATCACTTCTGCTTTGGGCCTTTTTTTTTTTCCCCCTTTCCCAAAGAAACCCCTGCTGCAAATGTTTGTATTTGCTGCTGAATTGCCTCTGCTTGGGAAATGTGAGGAAATGGGGGACTGGAGAGAAAAACCTTTTATTGCTCAGGGCTGTGTTCCAGAGCCTGGGCTCAGACACGGCGGCTGGGCTGCCAAGCTCGCAGGCTCCAGGGCTGACAGCTCGGCGCCTCTGCCAGCCACGAATCCCTGCTCTCAGCTGGGAAAAAGGCAGCAGGAGATGGATGGGGAGTCCATGGAATTGCAGTGCTTCCTGGGTGGGCTGGTTTGGGTGCTGCTGAGGGGCACCTGGAGGGCCATGCCTCCCTCACGGCGAGGGAGACATCGAGGGGCTGGAGCGTGTCCAGGGAAGGGAACGGAGCTGGAGCACCTGGAGGAGGGTCTGGAGAATCCTGAGGGAGCTGGGAAAGGGGCTCAGCCTGGAGAAAAGGAGGCTTGGGGGGGACCTTGTGGCTGTGCACAACTCCCTGACAGGAGGCGGCAGCCGGGGCGGGGCTCGGATGAGGAATCAGGGACTGGGGGAGGAATCAGCCTCAAGGGACTGGATGAGGAATCAGCCTCAAGGGACTGGATGAGGAATCAGCCTCAAGCTGCAGCAGGGACTGTTTAGGCCAGAAATCAGGAGGAATTTCCACACGGAAAGCATGGTCAGGCCTTGGAAGTGCCCGGGGATCTTCGGAGTCCCCACCCCTGGCCGTGCCCACCTGGCGATGGAAGCGGGGATTTCCCCTCGCCGATCCCAGAGCTCTTTTCCAACCTCACCCCGTGCGTGGCTCTGATTTTCCCGTTGCATCCCCTGCCACAGGTGACCAACGTGGACGATGAGGGGCACGAGCTGGGCTCGGGGGTGATGGAGCTGACGCAGAGGGAGCTCATCCTGCACACGCACAAGCGCGACGCCGTCAGGTGGCCCTACCTGTGCCTGCGCCGCTACGGCTTCGACTCCAACCTCTTCTCCTTCGAGAGCGGCCGCCGCTGCCACACGGGGCAGGGTCAGTGCCTGGGGGCTCTCCCTGAGGGCAGCAATGCTGAGATTTCTCCCCTCAAAGGCTCCTCGTGTCTCCCCCCAAATTCCTGGCGCTCGGGGTCTCCGCAGTTTCTTCCCTTCAGAGTGTTGGTGCACGCAGGGCGGGGGGATGCTCTGGGTTAAAAGGGTTAAATTGGGCATAAATGGGGTGGCCTTGCCTTGCTGGTGCTCGTGGGGGTGCTGGTGGAGCTTTTTTGGGGTTGTTACTCTGTGCTCTGGGGCGAGAGGGGTCCCTGGGCCTTCATCAGAGGCTAAAAAGCATTTGGAAGGGTTGAAGCTTTGCTCAGCATCATTCAGCTCAGGACAAAGCAGCACCTGCACCTTCTTCCAGGTCCCTTTCAGGATTATTTATCCCACAGTTGGTTGGGTTCTGTTTTCCTCGGTGCTTTTCCCCTGAATTGGTCCGTGCTGATTCTGCTCAGAGCTCTGATTTTGGGTCTGGCAGCACTTTGTGACGGAGGAAAAGGAATTCCACGTTTCCCTGATGTTCTGAGCCTGGAGAGGGAAGTGAATCACCCAGGAGCACTGGGAATAGTCTGGGAATAGAGGAATTGCAGTCTGACAGTGGGGCCTGTCAGTTCCTTTAGCAGTCTGTCTCTCTTGCTTTTAAAAAGAGCTGAACGTTTTCTTGGCATCTGCATCCCCTGGGAGGAAAAAAAAGTTGTTTCCTCGTTCTCTTAATGCGTTTGTAAACTCCAAAAGCACTCCCATGGGTGCTCAGGGTCTGTGTGAAGCTGCCATGGCATCTGCTGCTTTCTAATATTGGTTTCAGTGGGGTTTTCCTCTCCTGTCCTTTGGTCTCTGCTTTGCCTTTTGCAGGGTGGAGGATCAGTGATGAAAATTTAATCCAGTGATAAAAATTCTGCCCCGTGTGTGGTTTGGTTCTGTGCAGCTCCAGGCAGAGGGGGTGAGGCAGAGCTATCACATCCTGCAGGATTTTTACCAGGAACACTTAAAGCAGAAACAAGAAGGATGATGGGTTTTGTTGAGTTTTCTCCCTTCCTTGTAGGATTTCATCCTGCTTATTAACTTTACCTGGAGGCCTCCTTGCTGTTGCTGCTCCCCCACCCTGATTCCAGGCAGATCCAGCTATTTTTTTTTTTTGGCCAGAACGTGGAAAACGTGGTTCTTTGGGAGCAGCCCTTGTTGCCAGGCTGCTCCTGTTGCCATGGCTTTGGTGTGTGCGTGTGCCAGCCTGGGATTGGCTCCTGGCCTGGGCTGCTCCTTTGGGGAGAGACTCCTCAATCCCAGAGATTCTTAAAAACGCAACATTCCCATCCCTCCCTCCCGTGCACGGGGCCCAGTCCAGCTTTGAGGAGTCCCTGCCTGGATTTTCCCCAGGGAAGGGACGGGCTGGGTGCCAGGGGAGCTCAGATGGAAGAGGTGACCAGTTCCCCTGGCCCTCCACAGCTGTGTGGTGTGAGGTACCACAGCCCTGAAGGGGCTGGAAGCCAGGCTGGATGGAGCTCTGAGCACCCTGGGCTTGTGGCAGGTTGGCAGTGGAGCTGGGTGATCTTTAAGGTCTCTTCCCACCCAAACCATTCTGGGATTGTTTCCTGCCTAATCCGCAGCATTGTTGGCTGTTTTCCCGTGGCTCCGTGGTGTTAAACAGCAGCAGAATAATCAGAATTAACCCACAAGTGGCAATAACACGTATTTCTAAAGCAGCATCGCTTCCTTGCTGCTCTGACCCTCCTCCTCTCTGGCCCTGGCAGGGATCTTTGCCTTCAAGTGCTCCCGAGCAGAGGAGATCTTCAACCTGCTGCAGGAGCTGATGCAGTGCAACAGCATCAATGTGGTGGAAGAGCCCGTGGTGATCACCAGGAACAGCCACCCCTCGGATCGGGAGCTGGCCCGGAGCCCCCAGGCCCCCACCAGTAAGATCCCATCAGTGTGTGGGGACAGTTCTGGGGTTTCCACTGTTGTATTTTTCAAATCCTGCCCTGCCTGGTGTGGAACTGCTGCTCTCTCAGGCCAGGCAGGCAGAACAAAGCCTCTCCAGGCCTGCTCTTCAAGGACACACAAGATTGTCC
Organism: Oreocharis arfaki; assembly: GCA_013398015.1. Lineage (NCBI taxonomy): Eukaryota > Metazoa > Chordata > Aves > Passeriformes > Paramythiidae > Oreocharis > Oreocharis arfaki. Next base: position 8,708 of record VZRR01009798.1, on the reverse strand, counting down.
TAGGTCCAAAATGTGTAGCCCAGCATCTTGGGGAAGGGGGGTGAGCCTGGAGAAATGACATCATTTAGCTGAAGTTTTAATTGGCAAATTTATGCTGATAGGCAAATGGACCAAACCTATAAAAGTGTGAAGAACTTGTGACTCGGGGTCCATCTTGGGGTCCATCCTGGGGTCCATCTTGGGGTCCATCTTAGCATTACCCTCGGGCTCCCCAGGGTGCACCTTTGAAGGCCCTTCAAATAAATACCCACCTTTATTCCCTCACTCCTGTCCGGTCTCTGTTTCCAGGCAGCCTCTCAAGGCATCCAGAGGAGAGGGGACACAGGGCTGGGGGTCATGTCTGCAGTGCTCCCATCAAACTGCCCGTGGATCCATCCCTGTTTTAAGGCCCTGCTCGTTTCCCGTGTGGAATTTGGTTTCTGGGGAAGCAACACCACCAGAAGCCCTTCAGACAGTCAGAGCTGTCAGCCCTCAGCTGGATTTTGCTGGGCCACCACTGCCAAGTGGCCTCTCCTGAGTAGCACTTGTGGAGGTCAGGGGGTTTCTGCAGGGAGCCACATCTGGAGTGGTTCAATTCCTGTCTCCATGAGGAATTCCTTAGATTTAAAGGAGGGCCTTGCCCTTGTGTGTGTCCCCTGGAAGGGCTGGTTTTGCCTCCCAGGGTGTCCAGAAGAGCCCAGCTCACTCTGAAATTGTAATAATTCTATTTTGCACCAATTTAATGCTTCTCTGCCCTGGTTCTCTCACAGGTCTGGGCTACACTGGGCTTCCCAATGGATTTCACAGCTTCCCTGGAGAATCTCTGTCCTGCTCTGCAGCCCGGCACCCCTCAGTGAGCAGCCTGAGACATTCCTCTGTGGGGGAAGACTCCACTCACCCCCTCCTGGGGCCTGAGGAGCAGGTAAACCCATCCTAAACTCTGCTGTGTGCAATTCTGGGTTTCCCTCCCTCGCAGCTCAGGGGATCCTCACACCTTGTCACTCTTTTTTATTCTCTTTGCTTCATTTTGCTCCTGGAGGCTCCTGTTGTCTGACACTTCATTAGAACTGATGCTCTGCCCCAAAAATCTGAGTCTTGTCCTCAGCCCGCTGATATTTGGGTGGCAGTTACCTGTCGGCTCTCACACAGCCCCTAAATCCAGCCCCTCTTCGTTTTTGGTTTTTGAGGTTCAGCTCTTTGCTCTCAGTTGTAGAATTTTAAGGTTTTTTTCCTACAAAACCCTGCTGGTCTGAGCCACCCCCAGGTGTGAGGGCTGTGGGATCACCTGTGGGGAGGTGGTTTGTGAGTGGCCACGTGCATCAAGCGTGACACAGAGTCCCGGAATCCCCGAGGTTGGAAAAGATCAAATCCAACCTGTGCCCGATGCCCACGTGGCACCCAGCCCAGAGCACTGAGTGCCACGTTCAAGTGACACCTCCAAACCTCCCTGGGCAGCCCCTTCCAAAGCCTGACCACCCTTTCCACGAGAAAATTCCTGCAGATGTCCAACCATGCGAACGCACGGCGTGGATGGATCTGCAGCTCGACTCCTTCTGCTCTCCCAGCCCACAAAACCTCAACCAGCTTTTACATTTTGCCTCCCAAAAACCTTCCCGAGCCTTCCGAAATCCCTTTTTTCTCCTGTTCCACCAGATGAATTCCCCTCTCCTGGTGGTTTCTCAGCTGCTTTGCTCTGGTCTCTGCTCTCTCCTCCTGTCACTGTCCCTCTGCTTCTCTCCTTGCAGTCCCACACCTACGTCAACACGGCCACCGGGGAGCCGGAGCCGAGGGGCCGGCACTGTATGCACTCCTTGCCTGAAGCCCACCCTCCTTTCCCCCCTAGGAACCACAGCTGCTCCCTGGAAGACCGCAACCCCCAGGTCTTCCTGCAGCCGGGGGAGGTGAAATTCGTGCTGGCTCCCACCTCCGGCTACCGCCGGCTGTGCCGGCAGCCCCGGGAATGCCGGGCGCGCCTCTGCCCCCCCAACAACAACAACAACGAGTGTCAGGAGGGGTGCCCGTCCCCTCAGTGCGTCTACGAGAACCTCAACGGGCTGGTGGCCCCCAGCACCTCGTCCCTGTGCCGGGCCGGCCGCTCCAAGGCGTCCCGGGAGGACGGGAGCTGCTCCCATCGCCGCTCGGCGCTGCTGCACTACGAGAACCTGCCGGCGCTGCCGCCCGTGTGGGAGCTGCAGCCGGCCGGGCACAGGGACGAGGAGGCTGGCACGGCGCCCACGCCGTCCCCCAACGGCTTCTCCGAGGCTGGCGAGGAGGAGCCCCTGCAGAATTCCCTGAGCTCCGAGAGCACGGCCCTGCAGCCTCGCCGCTCCTTCCTGCCCAGGGCCCGGCGCAGCCGCCTGCCCAACGTCTTCAGTTTCGACTTCCCCCGGCCCTGCCCGGAGCCTCCACGGCAGCTCAACTACATCCAGGTGGAGCTGGAGCCTGAGCCCAGCAAGGGACAGCGGGACCCCCGGGTGGCACCGCCGGGCAGCCCCGGTGCCCGCCGCACCGACTCGTACGCCGTGATCGACCTCAAAAAGACAGCGGCCATGTCCAGCCTGCAGCGGGCGCTGCCCAGGGACGATGGCACCTCGAGGAAAACGCGGCACAACAGCACTGACCTGCCCCTGTGAGGGGCCCCCCAAGTGCCAGCCCCTCCCCGTGTCGTGGCTTTGGTCCCTGCCCCTCGCCGTGCCCTGCCCTGCCCAGCGTGGCTCCATCGTTCACCCATTCCCCGGGGGCCCCCGGGGCGGCTCCTGCAGCTGCTGCTGCTGTTGAGGCACCTCTGTCTGTCCGTCCGTCCGTCCTCCCCCTCTCTGTGTCGCTCGTTTTTCCAGCCCTGTGGGATGTTTGGTGACTCTGAGGGTTGAATTCCGGGCGCGAGGTGCCAGCGGTGACGTGGCACGGCCTGGGGTGGGGCAGAGCCAGAGCCAGAGCTGGGCAGTGCCGTGGGGGAGCGCTCCCACAGCCCAGCTGCTTTAGGAGCTCCGTGCCGATCGAGCCTGTTCCCTGTGGATTTCACACCTCCAGGAGGCCGCTGCAGAGCTGGGATTTGCCTTTTGTGGTTCCAGAGGTCCCTGGAGATGAGGGAGCTCACGCCGTGGCCTTTCCCCCCTCAGCTCACTGTGTTCCTGAAGCTTTTTATCCTTCTGTCCCTGTCTCAGATTCAATTTCAATTGGGCAGCTGCAATTCGACGAGGAGGACGCAGAGCCATGGGCACTCACTGTGATCACAGAAACCTGATTGCCTAAATCCTTAAAAATTCCCTTCCCTGCTTTAGAAGAGGAGGGAAAGGCCACAACCATGAAGGAGGTTGGAAGTTTGGTCTAGAAAACTTCACTCGTGCCATACCCTGCTTTGTTTTTGGGTTTTTTTCGGAGGGTTCTTTTTTGGCAGCTGCTGAGAAGTGTTGTGGATTTATTTATTTGTTTACTTTATTTATTTATGAACTGCTCCTTCGCGTCCCAATTCGTTGCCAAGCTGGTGCCAGTCCGCAGCGTGCGCTCGCCGGGGCTCGCTGCTGCCCAGGGAGGACAGGTCCCAAAAGAGCTTGGTGGCTTTGCTGGGGGAAAAACCATCGTGGAAAAGAGCAGCTGGGAATCAGGAATTCGTGAGCTCGGGCCTGGCTGTCATGGAGTGGGTGGGAAATGGAATGGGAGACGTGGGAGTGGGAGCGGAGCCGCCGGGCAGCCGAGCTTGGAGTGGCATCAAAGTCGATGCCTCCACCCACGTGCCTGGCTGGGGCCGGGAGCAGCCTCTGTTCAGTGTTGGGAGTGAACGTGCAGTTTGTTCCCTCGACTACGGACCTGGAAGGGCTAAAATTTCGGGTAAATTTGTGGCCTTTTGCTGTGGATTTTGTGTCTCGATGCCGGGGCTGCCCCGGGATGTCCCCCCGCCCCTCCCCGCGGGACACGCAGCAGCTCGGCCCTTCCCCGGATTCCTCCGTGCCTGTTCCCATGGAGAGCAGTGCTCTGGGATGCTCTGGAGCCCCAGCTCCCTGCTGGCTGTGCCTGTGTTCCTCCTGGGACAGGAGCTGGATCCGTGCCCAGCGAGGGTCCCGCTGCCTGCAGAGACCCTGCCAAGCCTCGCGTCCCCCTCGTCCTTCGGTGTTTCCCGGTGTTGACGTCCGTGGAAAAGGAGAGAGCCCCATCCCCCAGCTCCAAGCTGCTTCTGAGGGCCAGGAGCTTGAGCTCCAGGTTGGGAAGTTCAGCCTTTTTTGTCGGTTTTTGGTGCTGTCGTGTCCTTTTGAGCCGTGACCCTGTCGGGAGCGAGGCCACGTGTCCCAAGTCTGAGTGGTGCCATGTTTGTGTCGCAGAACGTGGAGTTCTTGGCTTGCTGTTGCACTATAAATTCCCAGTGTGCCACATGCTTCAATCCACTGGTTTTTCTTTCCGTTTTGGAAGTCCTCGTGCTCGTCTTCCATTCTTTCGTCCCCCCCTGTCCCTTGTGTCACCCGTAACGGAAAGGAAACCCAAGTAATATATTTTTATATGTATAACAAATGACTTTATTTGAAGGAAACCTCCCCCAAGTAATGTATCCCCCCTAAATCCAGCTTTCATTTAGGGAAGTGAGAGAAGAAATTGTTTATATCTATATATATATATATATATAAAAAAGTTAACTGCGTTAAGCTTTAAATAAAGTATTTAAATAAAGAGTTTCTAAGCTGTCGGTGTCACCCTCTGGGACAGCACAGCTCCCTCTGGAGCCTCTGTAGGAACCTCCTGGAGCTGAGAAATACAAAATCCCTTTTCCCTTTTTCCCCACGAAGGGAAAAGAGGATGAAATGTTTTCCATTTCCGTGGAGGAGGAGGCGAGGGCCCTTTCCCACCCCTTTTCCAGGTGGGTTAAATTCCAGGGAAGCTGCTGGGGTGGGCTCTGTGTGCCTTGGGTGGCAGCAGCTCAGGGCTGGGGCTGTCCTTGGGGGCTGCCCGGGGTCACCAGCGTGGCCACGTGTCCCTGAGGGTGGGATGGAAGTGGGATGTGAGCTCCTGGCGTCAGGGAATTCCCTCTGGCGTGCCTTAAAAAGTCTGGCAGTCCCTTTTCGGTGGCTCCACGAGAGCTTCGTGTTGGGAAATCCTTCTCGGATCACTTGAACTGCCGATTTTACGTCCTCCAGGTGATCCAGGCTGTCCCACCCGGGCCTCCCTTCCCTCCTTGGCCAATCCGGGGCTCCCGAAGGACGCTGGAAGCGGCAGTGACGGGGATGTGCTCACACATCCCGGTTATCCTGCGGGATGCTGCTCCTCTTCTAGGAAGGAGGATTCCCTTGATGCTGAAGATGAGAAAGGGGGGAGCTGATGGCAGCTGCACATTCCAGCGTGGAGCGTGCTGTATATATATAACCCTCGTGTCCCCTCGTGTCCCCCGTGTCCCCTCTCCCCGGTGGCCCTGCTGGCTCAGCAGGCTGAGCTCCAGCGCCATCCCAAACTCCCCGGGAAGCTTTGGGAATGAAAAGCCGCTCTCGGCCCATTGTTTGCGCCGCGTTGTTCCACGTTTGAGCCATCAGACGGGAATTGTAGCGCCGGGCAGCCAGGATGGAATTCACGCGTTTCAGGACGCCGCGTTCGCATCCCAGCGATTTCCCCTCTTTTTCGCTCTTCTGGAAAACTTCCCCGGAGCTGGGCCCGCACGAAGCCACCAGGACGCTTTGGGAATTCCCTGAAATTCGTTTTTCCAGGCGGAGTGGAAGCTCGGGGAAGGACCGGAGCCGTGTTCGGGCCCGCGGTTCCCGGAGCCCCGGGAGCGCCGGTGCCACGTTCGGGATCCTCCCGGCGCAGTGCCGCAGCTTCCTCTAGCGGCCGTGGGGGAAACGCTTCCAGAGGAGGATCGCGGCTCGGGATGGGAAGTAGAGGAGGGAATCCGAGCCCCTGTTCTCTCATCCCTTCAGTTCTGCGGTTTGGATCTTTCTGGAGTTTCCCCCCGTGGCTGTTTTATTCGGGTTGGGAATGTTTCTCCAATCTGTTGTGTCCTTACGGCGCCTTGTAAAGGTGGATTTTATGGGTTTTCCTTTGGGTCTGGCACGCTCTGCTGGGCTTTTCCCATGGATGCCCAGCTGACTTGGATGGGAAACTGGATTGGGATGCCCGGCGATCCCTCCAGCCGTGGAATATCCTCCCAGTTTTCAGCAGAATCCTCACCCTTGGTGGATGCATCCATAAATTTTGGGGTTTCAGGGATCCATCCCGGGCTCTGTGCCTGCAGCTGGTACAGATGGGTGGGAAAAACCATCTGAAACCTGCTCTGGGGTTTGTCCCTGGGGCTGAGGGGATGCTCTGAGTTCTCCTCCTCTCTCTCCCGACCTCAGATGGTTCCGCTTGGTGTCCTGGGGACAGGAAAATTGGGAAAGGAGCTGCTGCAGTGAAATGTTTGCTGAGACTCTGGTTCTCAAAAAGGGTTTAGGCAGCAAAATGAGGTGAATTTGGGTAGTGGCTGAGCCCCGGGGGTGGGAGCTGTGCTGGAGGTTCCAGTGCTTGGCTGGGGGCTGGGTCTGTGTGGCCCCACTGAGCTCCTTCCTCCACTTGGAATTGCAATTTAGGGATGTCCTGTGAGCAGCCACGGGCTGAGCAGAGGGAATAGCACTGCCTTGACCTTTCCAAGTGGTTCTTGCTCGAGTCTGAGTTAACCCACCCGATTTCTTCCCCCGAAATTTCCCCCCTGGTGAATGCACACATTTTTCCCCTCTTTCCCCCTCCCAAGAACCTGTTGGTAGGAGCAGAGCTTCTCTCAGCGCTCCAGTGTTTTATCATGGGAGGGTTTTTTTCCCTTTTAACTCATTTTAGGTGCTTTTCCTTGCAGGGAAGGAGGTGGGAATCCCTGTGAGCCGTGCCTGCCTTACAGGGAGGGGAAAGGAGAGGTGCTGAGGGTTAAAGGATCAATATTTCTGCAGAGATGCTCAGATGTGGTTGTTATTTCTGAGTAATTGTTGGTTTTATTACCTAAATTGTGCCGTTTCCTGGGAGAAAAACCAAACCAGGGGTGGCATTGCAGCTCCCTGTTCTCTCATTGTCTCTCTGTGGTGCTGCTCAGCCCTCTCAGGTGGAGGATCATTAAGGAATGATCGTTAACGAACCCATTTCCTAATTCCAGCCTCTGGGAGGGCTGCCCTCAGCCTTTCTGGGAATTTTTGTCTTTCCCCCAACCTCGGCTGGTCTGGAAATGCTGCTGGGAGGCAGCAGAACAGGTTTGGGTTGCTGTTTCTGGGGGTGAATTCATTAGTGAGAAGCCTGGGAGCTTTGAAGTCGGCAATTACAGGCCCGGGGATGGAAAAGGCTCATCGTAAAGATGGGATCTCATTTGTTTTCCTTCCCTGAGTGAGATTTTTCCAGCTGAAAGGCCCAGATGCTTCAGTGTCACCTCAAACTCCTCCCGTGCCACTCCCGTCCTTGTCACCTGTGCTGGTGCCTCGGCCACTGAATTCCTGGTGTGGCAGAGAAGCTTTGAGGATTCGGCTGCTCTGACCCAGGGGTTCCTTTGGGTTATTCCCGTGGAAATCCCTCTCTGAGGAGCAGCTCTGTGACCCGAAGATCCAGGTTTGCCTGGAAGTGTGAAACTGTGCAGAATGAACGGAGTAGGATGGCTGTCCTGGCTGCTGACACCTCCGCAGGACAATTCCTGGTGCTGCTTCCCCTCTGTCAGTTTGAAGCCATTTCCCTTGTCCCGCCTCTCCGTGCCCTTATCCAAAGTCCCTCTCCAGCTCCCTTAGAGCCCCTTTAGGTTCTGATCATCAAGAAGTGCCTGCTCCTCTCCTGGTTTGAGGATTTAAATGCCTGAGCTGGAGCCCAACCATTTGTTTGCAGTTTATTTACCCATCTTTTCCTCCCAGGAAAAAGAGCAATCTTTATTTCGATGGGGTGGAAGCCGTTCCTGTGTACTGTGGCCTCTGTTTTGGAAATAAGGCACTAAAAGCAGCTCGTGCAGCACCGAGGGAAGGATCTGAGTGCTCGTGTGGGTTCATAAACACAGCTGCTCCGAGGGCAGGGAAGCATGGAATCCCAGGCTGGTTTGGGTGGGAAGGAACTAAAAAATCATCCAATTCCACCCCCTGCCATGGTCAGGGACACTTCCCACTATCCCAGGTTGCTCCAAGCCCTGTCCAGCCTGGCCTGGGACACTTCCAGGGGTGGGACAGCCACAGCTTCTCTGGGAATTCCATCCCAGCCCCTCCCCACCCTCACAGGGAAGAATTCCTTCCCAGTGTCAAACCTAAATTTCCTCTCTTTCAGCCTGAACCCATCTCCCTTGTCCCTCACACCAGTTCCTGATGAACAGCCCCCCTCTCCAGCTCCTTGCAGCCCCTCCAGCTCCAGGGAGGGGCTGTGAGGTCTCCACAGAACCTTCCCTTCTTCAGCTTCCATAGGCTCCTCTTGCTGGCCTCACCCCCTGCAGCATCCCGGGAAGGGCGGTGGAGTCAGAGATGGGATTCCCTGAGCTGGAGCTGGGCACCAAACCAGCACAGAGGAAAGGGAAGGCGAGGGAGCGCCCNGGGAGCGCCCAGAGCGCGGTGCTGAGGCACATCCCGGGAGCGATCCCCGCTCCGTGCGGCTACTCCGGCTGTCGGCCGTGGGGAGCCGTGAATCCGTCATTGCTGCTGGAGCAATTCCCTCTGAGACGCCCCACTTCAGGTCAAGAAGTGCCAGCGAGTGGCACGTGTGTGAGTGCTGCAGAGGGCACCTGATTCCCGTGCCCCGTGGGGTCGTGCTGGGAGCGGGCGATGCTCTGCCGG
>VZRR01009797.1:358363-456983 GCA_013398015.1 Oreocharis arfaki | reverse complement strand
GGTCTAAGACTTTTGGAATTTTGCTGCTCTCCCTTTGCCTTTCAGCAAGACAGGAGAGAACAAGAATGATCTGTCTCTACTCTCAACATTGTTTACTTCCTCTTTTGCTTCATCATATCACTCCATATCCATCCTCACCTCACCTCACCTCACCTCACCTCACCTCACCTCACCTCACCTCACCTCACCTCACCTCACCTCACCTCACCTCACCTCACCTCTTTCCTCCCAGATCAAACTTTGCTGGTTTTAGTCTGTCTGATGTTGTTCCACGTGTGTTCAGTTCTAGAAAATGGCAGTGAGGGCGAAGAGTGAGGTCTCTGTGAACAGTTTCTATTGCCTAGCCCAAGAGAAATTTATCATTTACATTTTAAATGAGCATATATGTTCAGCTAGATGAAAGGGAACTTAGATATTGAACAAATATCAGATTATCTAGGTGGATTTGTTGTGTCAAAAGGTTGGGTTTTTTGTTTTTGTTTTTTTTGCTAAAGTCTTTCATCACATCTTTATCACTGAAGATGTGCGGGTGTTATTTGCTGCTTGTCACCAGAGAACAGAATGAGCAGGCACCTATTTTGTATCTAGTGGATCTTTCCTGGGGACTTTCTGCCTAGGTAAATGTAATGAATCTCCTCCACTAAAGGAGAAGAGTTATTCAAACTAACCTAAGAGGGAAGTTTTCTTATCTTTACCTGCAAAGGCTGTTGAACAGCAAAGAAGAGATTCTTTTGTGAAATTTTTCAAGTAGCTGGAAATTGAGCTCCACATGGAGGTTTGTGACTTTGGTCTCTGAATCCTGGTCTTTAGTGTATTGAGCTGCAAAATTTTGTTTGACTACATAAATATGATGGAGTTTTTTTCATTTTCTGTGCTGAATAAAATTTAGTATTTCTCAAATAGACTATTTTATGTGAGATTTTTATTACCACATAATCTGTCAGGCAACTTTAGCAAAGTAACAGAAAACAGCTTTGGGTCTCATCAGCATTACAAAGATAAATTATTGCTGCTAAAGTAAAAATAGATTATGGGAGGGTAATCTGATACAAATTTGAGCTCCATATTTCATTATTGAATCAAGGAAAGAGTCTGTTATCTGAAGAAAACGTGTTTTTTTGAATATTGCTAGTACTTTTACAAAATGAAGGGACCTTTAAGGAAAGAAGTAGAAAAATGGATGTGTCTCTGAGAGAATAATATTTAATTAAAATAAAAGTCAATGAATACTCGTGTACAAATATTTTATTTTTATTCCTTTATTTACCATGTAATAGTTAGACTTTAATATATAAAATTATTTAAATTTAGAATCCATACATTAGATCTGAGCAATTCAGAAAAAAATTTGGTATTTGCCTTGTTTGTGTAGTAAAGTATTTTTCTTGATATTGCTAAATAACTTGCAGTTGGGTAGCTAATGGATTTGTCTTTTAGCATTTCATAATCTTCTTAGTATCTCAGTAATCAATTCCAATATTAACAGAAATATTTTCCAATTTAATGATACTCGTAAAAACTCTTCTTGATTAATGTAGCAGTGAGTTAATGATTTGTCTTTAGGGATTCTTATAGCATATGACAGTCTTGGCTGCTGTCAAAGCTTAGATGAGGTTGCCAACTGGCAAACGGGGTAGACACATGTATGCATAAGGTGTTTTGCTCAGGTTGATGGGATTACCATCTAGTCTGATGTCTTCAAGAGCCCTGCGTACATAAGTAAAATCTCTCATTTTGCAGAAAGTATCCTCATGCATCTCTTGAATGTTGTTGTTCTAAAAGAAAACAAGCAAACAAAACCAAAGCTATCAGAATAGTTGCCTGAAAGTAATTTTTAAGTCTTTGAAAAACCATTTATGGATATATTTTTAATGTCTAGAGATACTTGTCTGAACTCAAGGGCCCAGATTGTGGCAGCAAGTCATCAACAGAGAAATCTTCCAAGTAGGAGAAAATTTCTTGGCCAGGTCCAAGCTTCAAAAATGAGTGACTCAAACCATGTAGCAGAGACAGGCTTTGAAGGAGGAGCCTGGTAGAAGTATAGAGCATTTTCATTTCCAGATTGTATTGAAGAGCCTTATTAAGACACATTTGAACCAGAATAGGCCGGCCTAAAAACCATAGAAACATAATTGTCATCCTGATGTCTTAATATACCTCAACCTGCAATGGCACAAATCTGTAATTCGATCTGTGACGATTTCTTTCCCCCAGGCACTCTCACATTAGTTTAACTCACGTCTGTGTATATACCGGGAAACTTGAATGCTTTCAATTTTATTCCTTTGATTTAAATTCCTCTTATATGCCTTATATTCACTGAGCTTCTGTTCTTGAAGTGAACCGTTCTCAACAATAAATTGCTGGAATACAATATTGTTAGGAAACTAGGACTAAAAAGTTCATCACCTAAAATGAGGGCTGCCTGAAAATTCTTCCCTTCTCCATTCCTTTGCTAGTCAGAAATTGGTGTGGAAAAATTCCAGCTCACTAACTTTTTTTGCAGCACGTAGCACTGAATATTTAATTTACAGGCACAAACAGGTGAAAAAACAAGTCAGCTAGCAAGCAGAGAGATTCTATAAATTTACTTATTGAAAGATAGAGGTTAAATGATGTGAGGTACATTACTTTGCTTACTGAAAGCTTTTTTCTGTATGATGTAATAAATAAAAATGTCTGATAAACAAAAATGTAAATTGGTACAAGAGGGCATAAAGGGAAAGAAGCAGACCTGGAAAAGGCTAAAATGAAGAATTCATGAAGAAACTATCAGATAAAAGGAAATAGAGAACATTTGGATTACAGAAGGATGATAGGATGACAGGATGTTCCAACATAGTCAAATGGAAATATTTGGCTGAAAAATGGTAACTGGGAATTACCTTTATTAAAAGAATGAAATACACTGAGTATAGATACAATCAATATGTAAAATAACTTCCCCTGGGTATTCAAAAGCACTCCTGTTGGAAGATTTACACAAGCAGTGTAAGGGATTTTTTTTTAATCTCTTAGACTCCTAGATTAGTCTCTTAGACTAATGTTGCTCTTGACAGCTGTGAACATAACTTTAACTTCTGCTAATAATAATTCTAGAATTTTATTTTTGGAAAATATTGTATTAAAAATTCTGAAAATTAATGCTTAGGTGAGCTAAATTTTACTTCTTTGAAAGACTGCATTCACTAGTTAATTTTTCCCATAGCTTGTTTAGTCAAGAATACTTTTGGATAAAGAGAAGAAACTACAAGACAAATAGTTGCCCTTCCCAGTTGTGCATATTATTTGAACATGATATAAGGAACCATTTCTTTTGTAGCCTACCTGAAGATGAAGAGCTTGGAGACTTTCAGGGAGCGGCAATGGAATGTGATCCAAGTTATTGTCAGTGATATAAAGGTGCTGCAGTTCATCCAGATTCTAGAGGAAGATGGAAAAAAGCAGGGGGAAATGACAGATATTTGAAAAAGCCATCTCGATCTGCAGGGTTGACAAGAAGGTGATCAAAGTAGCCTGCATGGATTCACAAAAGGTAAATCATGCTTGACCAACCTGATTGCCTTCTAAAATGAAACAACTACCAGAATGGATGAGGGGATAACACTGAATATTGTCTACCTTGACTTCAGCAAGTCTTTCAACACTTTCTCTCATAGTATACTCTATAGCAAACTCAGGAAGTGTGGACTGTAGGAGTGGACAGTGAGGTGGATTGAGAACTGACTGAACAGCAGATCCCAGAAGGACATAGTCAAGGGCGCAGGGTCTAGTGGGAGGTCTGCCACTAATACTGTCCACCAAAGCTCGGTACTGGGCCCAGTATCATTTAACTTGCTCATCAATGACTTGGATAGAGGGACGGATGCCTCCTCAGCAAGTTCACCAATGACACAAAGCTGGCAGGAGTGGCCAATACCCAGAGGGCTGTGCAGCTCTCCAGAAGGACCCCAACTGGCTGGAGAGATGGGCAGAGAAGAACTGTCTGAAATTCAGTAAAAGCAAATGCAGGGTCCTGCACCTGGTAAAGAATAACCCCACACAGCAGTATAGGCTGGGGGCTGACGTGCTGGGGAGCAGCTCTGTGGAGAAGGACCTTGGGGTCCTGGTAGACACCAAGCTGTCCATGGGCCACCAGTGCCCTTGTGGCCAAGAAGGCCAGGGGGTACATTAGGAGGAGCATTGCCAGCAGGTCAAGGGGGGTGATCCTGCCCCCTACTCTGCCCTGGTGAGGCACATCTGGAGTGCTGTGTCCAGTTCTGGGCTCCTCAGGACAAGAGAAACATGGAGCTCCTGGAGCAGGCCCAGTGGAGGGCTACAAAGATGATTGGGTACTGGAGCATTTCTCTTATAAGAATAGGCTGCACTTCTATACACGTCCTCTGGAGAGAGGAAGAAAAGATTTTCCCATCACACTCAAACTTACTTTAAATGCCTCATTTGGTATCCCTCGGCGACCAAGCCTGTTCTTACTAACATCAATGAATGTTAAGGTAGGTGGCAACTCAGGGAGTTGCCTTATCCTATTGTCACGGAGCACCAGCTCCTGGAGTTGGGGCAATCTTCGGAAGGCATCCTTGTGGATCTCTGATATAAAGTTTGCAGTCAAATCAATCCTCTTTAAATGGTCTGGCAGAGAAATGAGGTACAACAGACATGTAAGACCATATTTCATGGAATTTAAAAAAAACACTGCCTTTGCCATTGTTTATACTTCTTTCAGTGAAAGACTTCAAAGTTAAGAGTTTCAAGATTTCTGTGTGTTTTGGGACTCTTTTAAATTATTACCTTTTGAAAAAATGACACTTAAGGGGAAATAAACATATTCTCTACTACCTTGTTCCACATTTCTTTATTTCGACATTTTCCTATATGTAAGAAATTTGGTATATTGACTTCTTTATAAAATACACTCAAACACTTTTTCCAATTTTAAAAAAACCCAAAATTAAATTAAATATTTGGGGTTTTTTATTACCTCTCTAAAGATGATTGCAAATAACAGCAAAAAGATCGATGATCATTGTTATTTATAATTCAAAAAGTTGACAAAGAATCTGCATCTAATGTATTGACCTTTATGCTCCAAAGTAGCAAAAAGCATGTGCATTTATGTGCAAAATTTACCATCATTAAACATTATATAAATTATGTCATTGTGTTGCAGGCTGATGTTAGCTGGAAATAATCAAAATTAAAGATAATTGCAATAATACTGCTATCCATACTTAAGTTAGCAAAGTCATTTCTGCTGATCCTCCTGATTCTGTTGTAGCGTGAATAGAAATACGTGGTTTTCTTAGGCAATGGTGGAACAGCATCAAGCTCACGATCATCACAGTAGACTGTGGTCCCTAGGCATGTACACAAAAGGCAAGTGGGAAGACCTATCAAAAAATTTAAGAGAAAACACTTTTTTAGAAAGGAAATGTATAAAAATGATACATAAATTACTACAATGAAATGCTCACATAAGCGCCTAACGATCAGATTTTATCTATGGTAAAGTTCACTTCCCATTCTGCTTTGATCACCAAATCATATAATTGCAACAATAAAGTGATTAAATTCTTCTAAAAATGAAGTTATTTTTCTGCCTTTGCCTCGAAGAACAATTAACTTGTTCTAATAAAGTGTTTCTCAGACTATAGTAGAATATTTGGAGGCAGCAACCAGCCAAAAGTTGATTGCCCCTTAAGTAGCAGGTATATACTTCCATCTAGATAGAAGAATAATAGCTGATGAATGAAACTTGTGGTGATTCCTGTTTTGTTCTCTAAATTCTACTTCTGACTACTTGTAAGGATATTAGTAATTTCCTACAAAGCTGTGGAGAAGGCCCTCTGTTTTGTTTGTATGTTGTTTAATTACATTTTCAGATACAGAAGTTCTGCATCATGACGAATTTTTCCATATGAGTTTTGTTAACAAAACATTTGGTTGCCACCAGAAGTTTTTGAAAAAGAAAAATGAAGCCATATGATCTCAGCCATAAAAGTGCATGAATACCATGAAGCTAAAAGGGTTTTTTCGGTAGTACTGTTCAAATTTGGTGAGACTTGTGAAAGACTGAAATGTTATAGTTAATGGCTTAAACACTGTTATGAAGGACTTTTTGCCATGATGGCAAAACTGTATTAAGAAGCTCTGACCACCAAAGCCCACCTCCTTACTGGAACTTTGGACTGTGAGCTGAGCCGCCTAAGGAAACTTGAGATAAGATAAAGGTGACACTGTTGTTCGTTAATCTCAGGTCTGGGGAAATGTAAAGAAGGCTGAGGGAGAAGACCAAAAACCAGCAGCTGTCCTGAAAATCAGCTCTGGCTGGGTTCAGGGTGGGGGGAGGCACACACTACTCCCCAACAAAAGCAGGAGGAAGAGAGTTTCTGGATGTGTGGTGTAACCTCTGATCAGAGGTAGTGAGTACCCGTCCTGCCTTACACAAACTGGCTCAGTTTTATACCCCCCCTACACCAGGAAGGCCACATACGCTTGGGGCATTCACATGAGAGGCAGCTGAGGGGGTGTTGTATTCCATCAAAGACCGGCAAAGTGCCCCCAGACTCATTCCCAAGGCTTTGTCCACAGGACTGCACATGATGCAAAGGGATGCAACAGATACAGAGTCTGTTGCAAGAGCCTGTGTCAAACTGTCCCCACACACCTCCCCTCCTCCAAGGAGAGCCACCTGGGCATTCCCACCTGGCCCTAATGAATATTGAATTAATCCATTGAACTGTCTGTTTTCTGGCATCCTCACCACCAAGAAGACCAGAAAATGAGGATCAGTGGGATGCCATCAGGATCCACAGAGTGGGGATTATTTTTTACTTAATCTACCTCTCTGTCACCCTTTTTCTCTACCCCCTCTCCCCTTTTATATTTCTTTCTATCTGTCTCTGTATCCCTCACATTTACTCTTACATAAAATACATCTTACTGACTTTGACATAGGGTCTCCTTTGCACCTTAATTCAGGCAGAGGCATCTCTCTAACAGTTTTAATAATGGGATCGTAACACTTGTGGCACTGAATGTTTGATACATCTTTTCCTTGGTTATGAGTATAAATCATCATATCTGTTTATCAGATTTTAATCTCATAGAAACACTTTTCTGTTTCATGCTTTCCTCCTCCTTGTAGGATCCTGGGTTGTTTGCTCTTGTTTCTTATAGAATAGTAGGATAATTCAAGAACAAGAAAATGTTTTTCTTGCAGATTAGTTTTTCCTCCAGATCAGATGTGGCTACATGACAGATGTGCCTTCTTAATCTGCCTCAATTACTTGTGGGTAATTGACGTACCTTTTGAGGCAAGATTAAAGAATCAGTAACAAGAGTACTCTTATTTTTATGTGAAAATCTCTACTTGGACATCCAGGAATACAATTTCTAGAGATAAGAATCTTTTCATGCTTTCTCTAACTTTCTCTACAGGACAGTTTAAATTGGCTACAGAGAGCTAGCTTGGCACAGGGGAGAAAATATTTCAAGGTGTGAATATACCTTGAACTATTTCAACAAATCTAGGCCTAAATGAATGTAGAGTTAAGGATGGCTGATATTTTTTCCATTATACTGCAATATAGTACCACAGTAGGGAAAAGGGTTTTACCCTGTCCTATTTTGGATCTTGGAGGAGTGGTATTTGTCACCTGTGTCTAGTGGACACTGGAAAAAAAGAGGTGGGGGAAGGATTAAAAAAGAAATCAACAAGAAAAATGAGCTTGGCTCAATGTTACTGAGCCTTGTCATCTTCTATTCAGTACCAGGCCAAGAGCAGCAACATCTGACAGGAAAATATGTTGCTAAAAAAAGGAAGACACAAGACGCATCTGATTTGACATGTTACTGTCTTGAGCATTTCTTTAGTTGATGCACTACTTGATTTGCATTCAGTACTCAAAAATATTGACAGATACAGAGTTTGTTATATATAATGCTTACAGGACATACTGTAGCATCTTGTAGTTCTTAAAATGGAAAAAAAACTATAAGCTTTTTTTAAAAATTTTTTGGGGAATCTCCTGGGAAGTTCTCATTCCATTTTCGTTTGTTTTGACAGTATGTATTTTTTCCTGGTCAAGCTCACTTGTAGTACGTACCAAAATAAGACTATGAATTATTAACTTCACTGAATACACAATTTTGGAAGCAGGAACTCTGGGGTTTATGTTTGTTTGCTTGGTTTTTTTTTCCATTTCATTTTTCTTCTGTGGCACTCAGCTGTAGTGCTGGGCGTAGTAAAAAGTAGGATTTTCCTGTTACTGTGTGTTGATTCCCATAAAACACAAAGATCCCTCATAGCAATGGATAACTCTAGTGATCTTCACCTACTATAATTCAGAGGAGCTTCTAGCAAACTCGAATGACTAGCATTGCAAAGTTTGTGTGGGCAAAAGACAGATTATGTTTTGCAATTTTAATTCTCCTGCAAGATTTTTAAAGTTCTTATTTCACTACAGATTTTCTTAAGATCTGAAAATCATCTTCACTCAAAAGCTCTAAGTATCAACCTTTTCTCAAGTTTTTCAGTTTATAGTTTCATGGTCAAAAAATTCTTCAAAATTTTAATTATATTTTGCATGCATACATTTATAAAAAAAATGTAGCAAATCATTATAAATAAAGACAGTTGATAATGGTATTGAAATCTAAGACAAAAAAAAAAGTACTGGTTGCATTTGCCAACCATCCACAAATTTTTGAGTGGTAAATCTTCACTGACACAGTTGTTTTCATAGTGA
This sequence comes from Oreocharis arfaki, assembly GCA_013398015.1. NCBI lineage: Eukaryota > Metazoa > Chordata > Aves > Passeriformes > Paramythiidae > Oreocharis > Oreocharis arfaki. Next base: position 448,236 of record VZRR01009797.1, on the reverse strand, counting down.
CATAGTATGGAAACATTTTGAATAGTCGCCTATCTGAATTTGGAGCATTCAGGATAGGCATGCTGTATCTTTCTCCAGTAAGAGACATATAGAAATTATGTACTTCGTCTTCAGCAAAAAAGAAAGAAAGTGAACTTGCTCAAAACCAAAGCTACCCACAAAAACCTCATTTCTCTTTTCTACTAACCATCTTGAGTCTGGGGTCCAAGGACCCCTGACCCCTGTGCTGAAGACCCGTCAATTAATTTTGGCGTTGATGCTTCATCCTCAGTTTCTTCTGTCAATGGTGCAGAAGAATAACTCTCTTGAATTACAGAAGGTAGTTCTGTCCCAATCTCTGTCTAGGAAAATTAAAAGGAAATGTTACTATTTACTCCCCCTGGAAACTGTTTCTCTTCCAGTTATTCATATTCTCCCACTAGAGGTCACATGCTTTCTGAGGTTTAGTCCTTGAGCTTCATATAGTCCAGGAGCTATAATGGATTCCGATGATATATAAACAATTCATGAAAATCAAACATACTTATTTACTTTTTGTCTCACTGTTCTCGATGTTTTTTATGTATACACACAAGCATACACTTAATTACTGAGAGTGTACACTAGCAAAATTATCTTTTCATATTTATATAAAGATATATTAGATTTGTGATAAAAATTGATAAACTGTGTGTGTCAAATGAAAGTTTGCTGTGAAATATCAAAAAGGTGCAAGTAATTTACCGTACATAAAGTTGTATGTTGTGCCATCATAAATCCAAATCAAATATAGCTGTGCAGGGTCTGCTTAGAACACTAACATGATTTAAAAATATTACTAAAAAATTCTGAATTCTGACTTCACGTGCTACTTGCTAATATGTTGGCACATTTTTTGTCTTTTTTTTCCCTGAATCTGAATACTGAAATACTCTGGTTGCATTCATTAGTAGCTGTATTAAGTAGTGTGGAAAAACTGATTTATATAAAAATATTGGATAAAATCTTGATTTAAAAACCCTTATAAAATTTGGAAGATCCTTGCATGGAACTAGAAATTATTTTTTTGTCCTTCACTCAACGTAATTAGTCAAACCAGTAAATTTCGTCAGGTTAACTTTAATTCTAAAAAATGCATTCTGTCGATTTTCCTATATGGCAGTTTAGGATAAAAATTAAGATGCAGCAATTTTCTTGTATCATATCACTGCTCATAAAAAGAGTATAGCAGACTTGCCAGGCTTGTTGCAGAGGGGCCTGTGTTAGCAGAGGCAGAGTTGTCTTCTGTAATCACCCAGACATAGTTGTGTGACTTTTGCAAGTTACTTTTGCAAGTTACTTTACCACTGTATCTTCATTTCCCCATGTGTAATAATATTGTTTGACTGCGCTGAGCCCCTTTTGAAAATACACTCTTTATTCTTTAAATCCAAGACAATGAAGAACTGGCGTCCTTATAGGGTTTTGCACAGCTGAGGTGCAGTTAAAAACTTAATGAATCTAATCCTCTGGGTGCTGCACCGCTGCACTGCAGTTAGTACTTATCTTTTTGTAAGGCACTGCCAAGTATAGGAGTTTTGTCACAGTATCATTATTCCAAGTACAAAGGCACCAAAGCCCAAAATTCTGCTTCAGTTTTCATTCACTGCAGCTTTCTAGCACAACACCACCACAAAACTATTGAATCCTGAGTCTTTCACCTGACCAAGCATCGCCTTTTTTGAGACCATACCATAGCTACTTCTGTCTTTGCTGCCTCCATGGAGAGTAAGTTGTTGAACTCTATCACAGTAGTGTTCATAAATTCTGATTCTAAAAGACAGGTAATAAGTAACTGCATCTAGACTAGCCAAATGGTTAGAATTTTTTGAATTTGATTTTGTATGTAGACTATAGAAGTTAAAGGAACTAAAACACCTGGCATCTGGATTCCAACCACTGGCAAAGCTTTTGTTGTATTTGATCCCTCTTTGAATCTCTCTGTATGTGTATATATATTTCATATGTAACCAGCAGCTCAAGGGATGTGATTCTGCCCCTCTAGCCTTGTGAGACCCCAGCTGCAGTACAGCATCCATCTCTGGAGTCTCCAGCACAAAGAGCTGGGCCTGTGGGAGCAAGTCTAAGGTGAAGACAGGCTGAGAGAGTTGGGGCTGCCCAGCCCAGAGAAAAGAAGGCTCTGGGAAGACCTTATGCTAGCTTTTCAGTACCTGAAGGGGGCCTACTAGAAAGCTGGAGACTTTTCAGAAGAACATGTAGTGATAAGACAAGAAGGAATGGCTTGAAGCTCAAACTTTTATATATTATTAAATTCTTTAATGTGAGGGTGGTGAGGCATTGGAAATGGTTGGCCAAAGAAGTTATGGATTCTCTTGCACAAGGCAAGGTTGGGTGGGGGTTTGAGCAACCTGGGCTAGTTGAAAGTGTCCCTGCCCATGTCAGGGGAGTTGGAAGTAGAAGATCTTAGTCTCTTCCTACCCCAAAAATCCTATGATTCTATGATCTGTGAAAATTTTGGAAAAAAATCCACTTTACAGTTCATTATAGACTACCTTCATCTTGCAGCACAGCTATATATCATTACAAGAAATATTATGGGTTGTGATCCTGGACTGCCTTAGAACATCTAAATAACTACCTAAAACCTAATTTTTTGTAAAAAATAATTTGGTTTTATTTAATAATAATGGCAATAGGTTCAAATATTTAGTATCAATTAGTTCCACTGAAGACAGAGAACATGGGAGCAACAAAAAGCCAGTAAGCTCTCTGAACCACACAGGCTCAGATTTTGATTAAGAACAATTTAGGTTTTCTGTATATTCTTTAGTTGTATTCTAAAAAGCCACAGATTACTTTAATTAGAGTTTATGGATAAAAATGCCCCAATACAGTTACCAAGGTCATAACCTCACAAAATGCAAGGTAATCAAAAGAGCAAGATAACCTTCAGCTGAACTATGACTGAGTAACTTGAGTTGATGTAAGTAAGAGTAAGGATGTACCTTGCCATTTTGTGCAGACAAATACACAATGTTACCATCTGCAGCACTGACGGTAGACAGCTTAACCAGGAATGGACTTGGGGACAAATCAAAAGACTTTGGGAACAAAGGAAATGGGACAGCTGTTCTCCGAATGGAGGAAGCCTAGAGGGAGAGATGCATTCCAGAGTTTTATTGACCCAGGTTAGTACTGCACTAAAGATCTTACACATGCTGTCCCTTCACCAGTTTTGTGGAAATCAGATAAGAGTCCCTCTTCTGAACTTTGGAATTAAATCCAGAGTTTTTGAGACTTGTTGATGTCTTTATATGCAACTTTTGTTGTACTGAAAACAATATTCTGGAGAAGAGTATGTTCAAGATGGACTTTGTAAATAGGCTTCAGACCAATGATAATTTTCCTTTCACTTGTGGGATTTTGGTCATCTACACTGACTGCTACCTCTCTGCGTATTTGGGGGCATACTTTATGGAACTTACTATCTTGGGATTTGTGATTTACTATATGCTCTCTGAGGGTTTTTAGTTGATTAATCGCTGTAGCTCTTGGGTACCAAAGCAGAGGTGTTAACCTCTAGTACTTCCGTTTCTAGACTGTTATCTCTCTCTTACTCTAGGATATTATCTAGATTTGTAGATGCACAGTTAAAAGTCTCCCAGCAGCTTCCTTGCAAATGCACTAAAAACCCAGGGTTTAGGGAAACTGTTCCAAGTAGTTAGCATTATCTATTCAGTCTCCTGCAGCTGTGGGTGTCTTAAGAAAATTATAATTATTGACATCAACTTAATGATGTTGCCATTTTTATACTAGTAACAGAGTAGGAGTTCACTAACGTATGTGTTTTACATGCCAGATGCAGAGCATGAGCAGTATTTTCTTGCTGTACATAACTTGGACTTGAACCAGTGACCTAAAGGTAAAAGTCTGTTTCCCATTATTGGTCATCTGATCCGTGCAGCTTTGTCTCTTTTACATGTTTGATAAATCATGCAAGATTGTAACAAAACAAAGATGTTCCTTGGACTATATACTGTACAGAATGATCCCTCATCTTCCAGATGTTTGGGGGTTTTTTTGGCAACATGGACTTTACTAAAAAAAAAAAAAAATTGAAACATAAACGATTGTATATCACTTACTGGCATTATTTTCCATAGGGTGTTTTGGAGGGACAAGGGAGCCTGGAATTAGGCAGGGAATTAGCAATTTCATTCTCTACTTTAAGAAAAATGCTTTATGAAAAATCACAAAGCACGAAGAACATTGTAGAGAAATACAATAAAGTATATTTTTTTTTGCCAATGGCTGCAAGTCTTCAAATAATAATCTGCTGTAAAAGATTGTTTTAATACATGGCATAAGAAAAAAACTGAGGGGGTATCACATCACCTATCTTTAGACATCTAACTGTGTGGTTAATAGTTACTCTACTTTGTCTTTGGAATCAATCAAGAGATTTAGAGGATACCAGTGCAGATTTGGCCCAGAGCACTGGGACAGTGATATCTTTCCTAAGATTGCATGGAGTATCTATTTTTTTCCGCCATCCTATATTTATCCAATGTGACTCCGTTTTCTAACGAAGTTGCTTAGTGTGGCTGGCCAACTCAGAGGCATTTTCAGACCAGGAAGTTACAAAGGTCAAGAATGCAGATATCAGAACACATCGATAAGGGATAAAATGCAGTTGGTAAAATCCAACTTGCGACTTGCCATCCATAGGCTGGGCATTTAGTTTGTATTAGCATCTCTTCACAGTCAGTACAGAATGAGACAAAACTTCTGAAAAGCAGCTCCAGACACTGGCTACAGAAATTCCTTTTAGGGTGGGCTCTTTAGGTATCTGTCTCTTACCATTGACAGTAAAAGAGGCAAGACAAACAAAAGACTAGAAAAAGCTCAGGAATTTATTTTATGTGTCTATTCTATGCCTACAACTTTTAGGGTCAAAGCTGATGTATTACATATGAGAAGTTTAAATCCATGGGAGAATCTGAAGTATGTTCTCTTTCAGTGTTTATTTTACTGCAAAAAAATACCCTTAAAACACAGATAAAAATTCAAAACTTAAAAAGAGGTATTATAAACTAGGAGGAACACATTGATCCATCAAAAAGGACTAGTTTCCCCTGTAACTGTTCTGAAACTACCAAAGGCTTACAAGAATATGTCTAATTATGGTAGAAGTTATTCATAGAATCACAGAATGGTTTGGTTTGGATGGGACCATGAAGATCATCTATTTCCACACCCCTTGCCACGAGCAGAAAGGTTTGTTTTCTTTTCCAGAAGTAGCTTATGCTGCTTTCTTCTTGAATTTTGCATTTAAAGACTTCTTTCCTCCTATTGTTCTATCTTAAAAAGAAATTGATTTGTTAGTCACTTCAGACAAGGTAATAATAAGAACTGTAGTCAAAACCTTTCTGAAAAAGTAGAAAAATTCCTATTTGAGGATAAAGCTTCAAATGATAAGTTTGGTTCTCTTATTAGCTCTGTGACTGACTTGTACATTACTTGTACTAAATACAACTGTTTTTTCAAAAAATGTACATGACATGTTCTGAAAAGTCATTATATATCCACTTACAAGTCTCTAGTTTAATCAGATACTTATCACAAAGGTAGGAACAGCAGTGCAAGCCTCTCCCAACTCTGCAGAATGGCAAGAGTGAACTCTTGTTCAAGTATGGCCCCTCTTTGTGTGTGTTATGGCAACAGCAGAGGAGGTTTGTGTGTATTCTCAGACATGAGCAAATGTCTCAAACTCAAGTTCTGAGCTTTGTGCAGGCACCTGAATGTCCTATTATTAGTTTGATTCAAATCCAACAAGCTAATGCTAATCAAAATGCATCAAATACGAGACTTTCACTGTGCTTCTTTCTGAACATTTTGTGGATCATATTTTACAGCTTATTTCTTTTGTGTAAACAGAACCAGACCAACCTGTATTTAACTCCCTTGCTTTCCTGTTTATTCAGTGCTAGGCAAACCATTCTTAATTAAGTACTCCTTTGTTTTCCAGCCTCATTGGTAGCCTATCTTAGCAATGAAAATATTTTTCTGATGCTCCTATGTTTTCACTTCTCATTTTTCTAACTTATTTTTTCCTACCTAAAGGAAAAATTGACAGATTATGTTTAAAAGATAATATGATAAAATTGTAGTGCCATTTTATTAGGCATTAGTAGCTGATGTTCATAAGAGTCTCTCTCCATAATTTTTCTCACACATTTTCCAAACAAAGTTTTAGTTTAAAAGAGGGAAAAGGTGAGAAGCTCACACAAGAATTCCTTGGAGAGTCTGGTTTTATCGTATTCATTTTGAAGAAGGAAATCTCTCTTTGTATGTTTTCAGAGCAGTTGGGAGACCCAGTCTTGACTGGGGCCTCTGGATTCTATCATGGTATAAAATTACTTCAAAATACTAATGAACTGTAAAGAAAAGGGAAGATACAGTGGCTCATGTTTATTCTGCTGTTACTGTCTGTTTCAGGAGATAAATCCAACGCATACCTTGTACACTTACAGTACATTTATTTGCAGTATCTTTCTCCTTTAGGACCTTGGAATTCTTTCCTTGATAATAGACTTTTCTTTTACATTGCCTTTTTTTAGCCGTTTTCTGTGAAAGAGTTGATTCTGCTGTCTTAATGGATCTATGTACATTTTTTTTCTGAGTGATATTACTTAAAATTTTCCAATAGAAATTTCCACTTGGATGCAAAGCTTTAGCTAGGTCTTCTGTGTCTCACTAACCTGGGATCTTGGAAGTCATAGATATTATAGCCCAGATTTGACCCACCTAATACATGACAGTGCATACCTTTGATTGAGGATTCAGTACAATTCTCACAAGTAATTCACAGCTACAATTACTTACAATTACGCATGCAAATATTTGCATTAAAATGTATTCCATTTATACATTAAGTAACCTTTCCCATTCTTGAGATTATTCTAGAATCTATGACAAAAATAGACTTCAAATGGAAGAATATCAAGAGCCGTTATCTAGAAATGTTTTCAGAAAAATGTTTTCAATACAATGAAGTGTGTGTCTATACACACATACACACTACACAAGAAAAAATACTTCCAGAGCATGAGAAGTAACAAAGAAGTCATGAACTTGGACTCAGTCACTCTTAGTTAACTGTACTGAGATGAAATTTTTGTCCTAAGCCTGAAACAGATGTATAGGGTTCATCAAAATATATTTGAGGAAGATAGGAGTATGGGGTCAGGCTGGGATGGAATTAACTTTCCCCATGGCACCCCTCAGTGCCGTGCTTTGTGTTTTTAGCTGCAAAGCTGGTGATAACACACCGGTGTTTGGCAGCTGCTGAGCAGAGCTGGCACAGCACCGAGGCTGTCTCTCCAACATTACACTCTCATCAATAGGCCAGACGTGGTCAAGATCTCAGCAGGGTACACAGCCAGGAAGGGAACCCAAGCTGAGCAAAGGGATATTCCACATGGCACCTGGTCAGCAATAAAAGCCAACAGAAAGGAGGCAGCAAGGGCAGGGGGGCGGGCTTTATTTTTAAGGTGTTTGTCTTCAGGAGCACCTGCTGCACGTACTCAAGTCCTACTTTCCTGAAAGTGTTTGGCTCTCATCAGCTGATGGGAAGTAGAGAATAAACATTTTGTTTACCTTTGCTTCTGCATGCAACCTTTGTTTTTCTTCATTAAACTGCCTATATGTCAACTCAAAAGCTTTTCACCTTCATTTCTTCCTCTGTCTCTTTGAGAAGGGGGAGTGAGAAAGCATCTTAATGGTCACCTGGCAGCCAGCTGAAGTCAACCCACCTCAATACATATCCCAAGAGAATGATTCATACTTGTCTTGGAGCATGATCTTGGGATGCAAAGCCTAATTTTAACCAGATAGAATGAGTGGAAACAGTCTCTTTCAAATACATTTAGATCTTTCCTCATTTTGGTAACTACATATTGAATAAGTGATTACAGTACCTAATGAGTCTGGAAAAGGACATGCTGACACACATGATTAGTTTAACTCCTTAAGGTGCACAGGTGATTTATTCACTTTGAAATTAACAGGAGTAGCACACCAAATGCATCTGAAGTACTAGAACTGGTCAGTCTCCTGGATCTTCTGCAAACCAGTTGGATACACAACCTTGGTAAAGTTTGCATTTTGCCAATGAGTCTAAAAATGTGTTAAAAAGACCAACTTCTCTTTGCACATAACTGAATTTTAAAATCTTAAATTGATGACAGCAACAACAGAAAATGCTATTTTAGTTTTTTCTCCACTATTTCAGAAGTCTAAAGACGATTCAGAGCTCTCTAAAGGGAAATTCAGGTTTTAAAGAGTTACTGCACACAGGCCAGATCTGTTGAAGGGCTGCTGTTTGTCTGGGTCTCTGTGGTATTGCTCATCATGTAAGCTATGCATAATAAAAACTATCCCATGACCTTGAATAAATACTGAGTTTTACACATAGACCCACTTGTGTTGTTCAGATGGTTAAGATAACAAGATTGTGAGTGGGAAAGTCATAACCACAATCAAGAAATCAAATGTATTCTGTTTAAAACTTGGGTGACATCATTATTATTCAGTGATTAAAATATAAATTGCAAGGCTGACATGCCGCATCAAACAGTTCATTGAAATAAAATTTCTATAAAATTTGCATGATTTCTACAGCACTGACCACTCATATCTCCTGGGATATGGGGAACTGAATGCTTAGGATTCTCTTGGGTGGTACATGGTATTAGGAATGTAAGCAAAAAAAAAAGATTTTGGCTAAACATCTATGAAAAAAAGACTCACACATGGAGGTCCATCCATATGCAAAGCAAAATTCTGTTCAACTGCTGTGATGAATGAACTCCACCTGATGAATTTTAAGAAGTCTGTCTGAAGAGCTCAGTAATGGAGGATAATCCTGCTCTGGAAAAGAAGTGTACCAGACAGTATGAATAGTCTTTCTGAACTCTGCCTATTCCATGCTTTCTTAAAAACACCCAAAAGACCTGTATTGGGATCTCTTGTATCTTCTCTTGTTAGGTGCAACATCAGTCATCCTGAATTTCCTTTCAGCTGGAAAAGAACACCAAAGCGTTGCTTTATCTCTATCCTTCACTCAGAAACTTGGAAAAGGGCCACCCCATGCTTTGGTGTTATAGGACCTCACAGAGAAAACACAGCACAGGAGAATCCCACCTACCATTCACTGCATTACTAAGAAATCTGTTGTTTGAATGAGAAAAACTCAGTGATGAGGCACATTCAAAATAGCTTCTCCCATTTCTGGGAAGGAAGTAATTTCTGCAGGAATGATAAAGGTTTCATTTTTAAGAGTAAAGAGAGACAGAAACTTTGATTTATTAATTAGTGTGAAATAGAGAGAGAACAGCAACTAAAATTGGTTGTGACTTTGTCAGGAAAGCAAGCTCAAGCAGAATCAAGTAGATCACAACAGTGGCAGAAGGGAAACAGGCCAAAGGCAAGGTAAGTTCTTTACAGCAAAGTTCTTCTCAGTCCCTCTTAGATTGAAAATCTATTTCCTATGAACTATAAGGTTCTGATCTTAACACTAACTTTGAGATTATTTTTATCTCTTCAGTTCTCCTGTTTTGGGATATATTTATTCTTAAATTGTCTCTGTCCTTTGATTTCAAAGCTGTTATCCAATTTCTATCTCACATTGATGAAAGACCAGCTCCTGTCCCTCCTGCTGTAACTATGAATCTTTCAAAGGAACGTATTTTCATGAATTATGCATTGTTATGTGAAAAAGTACTAAAATATTATGTATAAAAATGAAAAGACCATATTATTTAAATGTTGTATTTTCCACTTAACTTCTATCACACACAATCCTGAATCACAGAGTGCTTATATTACCTTCAGGGAAGTTGTGCTGATGTCTAATCAGCAGGGTGAGAATAAAATTAATGTAGCCTTTTAATGTTTGTGAAGAAATAAAGGAATGTAGAAGAGGAAGGAAGCATTTAAGTCAGCGGTTGGAGTCCCTTGCATCTATAGGCGACATATCTTACCAGCTCATATTGTATCAGAATTTCAACAGGTTTTTTTATTAAATTTTTCTTACTTTCCTGTGTTTAAATTCAAGTTCTTTCCCTTTTTTTTTTCCTTCCTTTTGCCACTTTCCTAACAGTGATAGAATACATTAACATTTATGGCCTGAAATAGTTGTACTGAACAGAAACCTAAGGAAACAGCATTTTACAGCCTCATTTAATGGGGAATGCTGGATGGATCCCCCATTTAATGGGGAATCCTGTCTCAGCTGCCTCCATGCATCATCCAGATAAATCAATCACAATAAAAATCTCCAACCGAATTTGTGGAATTACATAGAGACCTGAGGAAACCATGGAACCTTTCACCTACTCTTAAAGATTGCCACAAATAAAACCCCAAACAATCATAATATATTTTGGCTGTGTTTCTAGGTTAGGGAAAAAGTCAATGAACTGCAAAGGCAATAGAAACCACATGAGTAGATTTGTCTGACAAATGTTTTCAGGACAAAGAAAAACTGATCAGTAGCTACTGCATTTATGCACTTTGGAAAGACAGAATAAATAAATTCTGATTACCTCTACTTGATCAGACTGCTTGTTTTCATCATAGGCAAATGGATGAGGCAGCTCTCCAAGTGGTATGTCATAGAACTCAGAATCGTAAATTATGGTATCAGTGATAGGGGCAGCTCCAACAAACTCAAAGATAAAAAATCCCAGAAAAACATTTACAAAGGTCTGCATTCTGTTTTCTTTTCTGAAAGAGAAGAAAATGGACAGATTGTAGGTAATCTGGTATTCAAAAGGAATCTATGACAATTTAATGTCACAAATGCAGTACTTATATATAAAAACCACAATATTTCTGATAAGTAATTAATATTTATTCATAGTCACTCAGTGCTTTAGTCTAGTTTTCTTCATAAAGAGTCCTTGGATCTGAGAAATCTGCAGACTGCTTTGGCCTTACTCATATTCATGCAATTTAGAAAAGACCTATTGGATTTTATTGATGTAAAAATAAACTGACCTCAATGAGAATGTTTTATCAGAATATAATTTTATTTGGTGTGGCATATTTGGGCCATACTTTTGTAAAGGTCTTGAAGGAAAATAAAAAAGAATATGTGTCTTCCATAGCACCGTGGCCAATAGCGACAGTACCCTGAATTCCTTCACTATTCCATGAGCACCATTTTTAAAGTAGTGATAAATGGTGGTGTAGTATATTCACCTGCTCTCTCTGGAAAATAGAGTTGTAAAACTGAATTATTACCCATTTAAAGTTCCATAATTTTGTAAAATAGTAGAAAATTCATGCTAGGCTTGAGCATTAGTGTTTACGCGTTCCCTTTTCCATGTAAGTGATGCATTCACTATTATCATATGAGATGCCTGACACAAGGCTCTATTCAGCATTCTTTACTTACACCTTTACTTATCTGCAGCTCACATTAATTTCACCGAAAGCACAGTGATAATGAGGAATACATAAGTCCAATAAATTGTACTCCTTATGTGATGCCATGATACACACACTTAAATATTTAATTTCAGAAGTGTAGCTACTTAAATTGAAGTATAAGAAATACATGTGACTTTTTAAAAAATGTGTGTGCTGAGCAACAAGCTGAATTTTAGCTTCATGAAAAGAAGTCTTTATAAAGCTGGTTTAGGCATGAGGATATGAAATTCCTCTGGGGTTGGTCAGTAACACAAGGCGTTCATTTTTCTCTGATTTTCTTTATTCAGGAAGACTTCAGCTGCTGCTGGAAGAAGCTAGTGTCACTGTGTCTTCTCTTTGAGAAAGCTTAGATGAATTTCACCTTTCAGTATTAGCTTCCAATGTTACTAAAAGTATTCTACTTTATTAGAAAAAAATTAAATAACATAAAACAAAATAAAAATTCAATCAATCTCTGAAATAAGCAAGTAAGTTAGAATTTGCATTTTTCTTGCCTGTCTTTGTGTTTTCTGCTGCCTATTTTTGACAGAATTTGTTTTGGTCTTGCTTTTCCTTTCCATGTCATTTACTCCAGATGATTCAGCTATAAAGGGTGTCACGTATCAACCCAAATTGCAGTACCAACGTATGCGGTGTAATTTTTCCTCTGAATAAACAATTCTTAAATAAAAATTTGCTCATTATGCAAAACTGTTTTCATGTCACATTGCCTAAAAATGGAAGATTTTTAAAGGGTATAAGGCTTGATAAGTATTAATTTTTGCATGTATATAGACAAAACCAAATCTGTGGAAAAAAATTGTTTACCTATGGCTGTAGTATCTGCACTAACTTGCAGGGTTTGCATGTCTCTATTTCCCTTTCATGTAATATATTGGAATGCACTGTAGAAATACTGGCATCTGCAGTAGCTGTAAGATCAAATATTTTGCTGAAGATTATGTACACCTCTCACAGGAAGGAACTAAGACATATCCAGGGAAAAATAAATAGGCTCCACAATCTGCAAGCTTTGAATCAGTGTTAAGCATGATAAAATAAAACAAATACTAGCATTTGCAGTGATAAAAATTCAACTAAGAGAGAAGTGCGAAAACTTACCTTTAGCTTCCACTGTCTCAAATGGGATGGAGTTACTCAGAATGCAGAGCCAGTGGTATTAGACCCTGACCAATGGCAGTGGCATTCTGGGGCTGTGGGAGGTAGTACAGCTTCTACCCTCAGCTGAAGACCTCAGCCCAGGGAGTTTCTCAGACTTCAAACACCTTTAAAGGTATGATTTTGCTGAACTGAATTTTTGGAAGGTCCAAGATTTGTTTTGAGGAAATGGCATTTGTTTAATGTCACAGGTTTTTACCCCTTCCCCTCAAATTTCTTGATGCTCCTACCAATACACCAATAACACTCTCAGTTGTGTCTGGAAACAACTTTTTTTGTTACCTGATAACTGAGAAATGCAAATTTTTCAGTGTCCAAAATCAAGGCTTAAGCAAATTCGGCTATATGTTAATATTTTTCCTATATGTAACATTTCTCTTTTGTGACTTATTATATGAGATAATGTTTAATGAATTTCTGTCTAGTGCAGATACTATCTTTTATGTATTCAGAGGCACTTTTTCTCCTCTTTACTTTTCTGTATGTACTTATGAGAATATACTATTTCCAGTATGTTTTCCTTCTGAGATGAAATGCTACTTTCTTAATGGATATTAACCTCTATCATATGCTGCAAATGATAGGCATACACTGTAGTATAATGTGCTTTATTACACCAGAAAATGGTTTTAATATATTAGCATAAGTCAAACTCTTTTCCTAACTGATTGTGTTTTCTTTATTATCAGTTCCTATTTAATTCTGTACTTTTATATTTCTAGTATTTGTACAACATGCACCTATTCCTCTGAATGTTTTCATCATTTTTCCAACTCTTCAAAAAATTATGCCTCCTAGTACTGTCAACGTCCAATACTAACAGCTAGGAAGCAACAGAACCTCTTCTGTATCTAGGGAGGGATGTAAGACTCATGTATAAGGTTCCAGTGTGTTAAGCAAACTATTCCCTTTGCTTTATGTAACTTCCACAGCAATTTTTTTTTCCAATAAAAATTTTTCCTAGTACACCAAATTTGCATGAGGCACTGAAAGCACATCAAGAATTTCAGCCACATGCCAATAATTTGAATGTCCAACATCAGGTTTCTGGAGCTAGCCTAGTGAATCCAAGATGTTTGACAGGGTTTGGCTGATAGGTCAAAGGATAGAAGAGCGATGCCTCTGTTAGCAGATAGGTAGAGGTTATGGTGTTGTGGAACATACCAAATGGCACGAGGTATCACGTGCTAATTTGGTAATTGAGTCAAGTCTGCACTGCCTTACAGTATTATGACCACTCTGGGATGGCAGAGTAGGGTTTAGCATGAATTGCTTCTATGAAAATAGGGGTCTTGAACCATTAAATCAGGTATTTTAAATTTCTTTATTCACTGTCCCCTCCCATTGCAGATGCATATTCTTCCATGAAGAATCAGGGCAGTAAGTACAGTGAAAACAGCACACTATTGTGTCCTCTTGCTCTTCTCTTTCTTCAGGTCAATAGCCTCAGTTTACTCTTTAATTTAGTGATCTAGCTGCTTGCAATGCCTATGTATGCTCCTTCCTGACAACCAAGCAAACATCTGGATCTTTTGCAGCAAAAATTCATAATTTCACCTTCTTACTGCTTCTGGTAATTTTTATGCTGCTCCATTTGCAAGTAGTTAACATTATTTCACTTTTAAGTATAGTATATTCTGCTGTGCTTGGTAATTTAAGATTTATTCTGCTAAATCCTCACTCCCAATGTGCGTCCTTAATTTACAAAATACATCCTTTCTAGGCAGTATTGCTTTCACTTGTACAAAAGATCCCAATATTCTTTATTGAAGGAAAATTCTTATCTATGACAAATTATTCATGTTGTTACTAATGTTTTTCTCCATTCTTATGCAGCTAAATAGATTAAGGCATACTGAGACCTAGGGCCTGAAACCTTTGTATCTTTTGGTCTTTAGGTTTTCTTTTTTTTGTTTTATAAGACCAATGAAGTTCAAACCGCTTTGTGTCTGGATTTTAACTCTGGTTTTAGTGGCATACTGTGTTCCTGTCAGACTACAATATGCTTTCCTTTTGGCCTTGTTTTCCAGAAACACTAAGCAAGTGTAATTAATTGAAGGCAAATGTTAACTTACAAATATTGAAATTCTATTTCTTGTTAGAGCTAGGGAAACTTATCTGAAAGAGAATATATTTCATAAAAAGAATTTTATAAGCTTATGAGCATGATGTTTTGCATAGAACACAAATAAGAAAACAGTTCTGTTTGTTTTGGTTTATGCTTTACAGAACAAGAATTTGGAGACTGAGTGATGTATCTGTAGGGGACAGCATCTTAGTTGATGCTGAAATTAATGTTTGGCAATTTGTTTGAACTTGGATGACAGAAGTCCTGACGCTAGCAATCCTAGACCAGCTAGGAACCCAAGAGACCCAACAAAAAAAAAGATAAAAGGGAAAAAAGACTACTTAGAGGCCTTGTGGTATTGCTGAGCCAAAACCCAAGCATTTAAAAAAGCTCACAGAAAATTTGTGCTTGAGTTAGAAACTGATTCAGATCACTGCTTGCATTTTCTGAATCCTGTTATCACAGAAGATAATGAAATTCCTGAGACCGACTAAAGGACACTTGAGAGTGAGCTTTTCATGTCCTCTAATTAGTCCCTTCACTGACACTTGGGTTTTTTCCAGATCTTCTGGCCTTGTTCTGTCTAAGTTACTGTCTTGTGAACTTCCTCAGTTGCCTTTAAATCTTGCTGTCTGGCTTAGCTGGGCTTGATTAAAAGCCCACTGAATTTAATAGAGAGTTCCATCACATTCAATGGTTTTTGGGGCACTACTTAAACTGGAAGCATATCCAGCTGTGACCATTGCCTAACGCATTCCTAGTTAGAATGCATTCCCACTGCAAAGTTTCTGGCAGTAGTAAATGAATTAATTTATTCCCCTGGTTTTTTGAGAGGGCTTTGTTTCCATTTCAGTTCTCCCAGTTCTTGGAGGTGCAATGACTCCTAACTGTGTTCTTGAACTCAGTGCCAAAGCCTCAGGGTCGTCCTATTCTTGTTCTTCCAAAACTTTGATTATAAAGCACTGAGCCTTTGATTCAGACTGTCAACATTCACTTGTTATAAATATAATTTTTTCTTTGTTTTCTTTTCTTTCAGTCTTCACAGATTCATCCCCAGGAACTTGCGATAAGAAAGAATGTCTAGAAAAAATGCTAGCTTTGCCATAAAATGAAAAATTCTGTCCTACCCCCAGAAAGAGCTTGGATATTGTACCGAATTTCCCCCTCATCAGCTTCTTGGCCTGCCAGTCTGAACAGAAGTAGAGGTCTTCAATCTACTGTGTCAGCTCTGGAAAATTCTAGTACCGGTTTCTAACAAGAGCAAGATATATCCAGCTTTGAAAGGAGTGACAGGGGAATCCCAAAATAACTCATTCATTTTGTTGTTCCACCTTGGCACCTGGCTAAAAGATTCTCCTGTTCTGAAACTGAATAATAAAGCAAAATAAATTAACATGTTGATGTATTCTCATCTAGAACAGGAGTAACAGAATAAAAGATCACCTTCTCCTGGGCCAGGGACCAGTCCTGTTTAAGGGGGAGGTAATATATGAGTGTTCCAGTAATGGTGACAGTAAGTTCAACTGTTAGGTTATGCAGTCTCTTAAAAAGTCACATTCAGTTTCCTCCAATTCTTCCATACCAAGAGACCCAACACGCATCTGTCAGATGAACAAAATGGGGTCACTCACACTGTGTGACAGAGACAGTTGTGTTTTGGTCAGAAGTGGGACGTCCACGAATATTCATTTCTCAAAATATGCTATGCCTCATGAGCTTGTTAATGTTAGAATGAGGAAGCAAGTGAATGTTTGTTTTCTTTGAGTTTACTGTAGACAATTGACCGTGAAGTAGATGTAACTCCTGCTACAGACATTCTAAACTCTTTGGAAAGACATGTATATGGTGAATTAAAAAAAAAAAAATTAGGATTTAAAATACGACTTTTCAAACAATATCTTTTTACCTGCACATATGTACCTCAACCTAATTCAAATTGATTGGTATTAGTTTTCTAAATAAAAGTAGTATTTTGTACTCCAGATTATGCCCACCGAACGAAGAATTTTACTACCATGCATAGCAAAGAGCATTCCCTTTTTGCACCTGGATCAACCTTCTTTGACATCCTGCTTCTCCCAGGCCTTTAATATGAAAATCCACCAACATTTTCGTGGTTGTTATATGCTGTACCAGCGCGTCTACTTCATGTCCAAATAAATGTTTTTCTCGCCTTGTTTTTGGTCTGTGACTTTATTGTTTCCTGAATCATTATTTATTTTCCGATTTTAAATACGTGGTCAGAATTAAACTGAACAAAGGAGAAGCACAATGTGAAATCCTGGAATCACTGAAGTTACTACAATCAGTTTCAGGGCTAAAATCCAGGCCAGTATTTTAGACTGATTCCTTCTGCGATACAGAGCACTCTTGAATCTCTGTTTGTTTGTTTGCTTGTTTGTTTGTTCTAAAGGCAGAGTGAGAGGATGGAGGGGTAGAAAGCTGCTTTGATAGATCCCTTGCCTGTCTCAGCATCACTTGCGTTTCATGGATTGCTGGATTGTGGAACTTTGTTCACCCTAGGGCCCTGGGAAAAGGAGAGCATCATATGAACCTCGCTGGGACTAGGGAACAAAGACTGGATAAGAGAAAAACAAATATCTCAGAGAGAAGGAGAAAGGAAGGAAATCATGTGTCTGCAGAAGGGATTAGCATTTCCATTTTGCTCATCAAAGTTAAAAGCAGTACAAAAGAAGGATTTAGAGTGCTCCGACTGTTCCATCCCCTGTGCAAATCAGCATAAACAGCAGGGAAAAGAGAGTTAAACAGAAAATATGAGATAGCTGGAATTGTTTTTGCTAGCAAAGGCTTGTTTAGATTTAATTCTTTCTGCATAAACAGTGAATGCAAGTAATAAACAGAAACTTTTTAATGAGTCAGAGGAGTAACTACCCATTACGTACAGATCTACTCAAGTGTCTTATTTCTCATGTTTGCCTGATTTTTAGTTCTTGATGGTGGATTCCTTTTCAATTCATATACCCTTAAAGTCTGTTATTCTTTTCCTCTATGGTTACTTTTATTGTCACCTCTTACTTCCATGGTTGATGCAGGCAGATAGTGTACGGCTTTTTGCCTGTCATGCAGATATTTATTGTTGCTTTTTTTGTACTGCCTGTCCAGAGGTTTAGTTTTGGATTTGGGGGGTTTTTAGTTGTTTTTTTTTTTGCGTTGGTCAGGGTTTTTTGAATCTTTCAGAAAAAAAAATAACATATCAATTTAAAATTTGTCAGATATGTGCTAGGTCTGTCTAATGTTGCTTACCGACAGTAAAATCTCACAATATTTTCATGCAGTCTGGTCTACCAGATTGTGGTGCATTTCTAAGTGAGCATTCAGAGTACTGTTTTCTCACATATGTAAAGAACATATCTATATAGTCTCGGATATGTCATTGAATTCAGTATACTTGGAATTTCCTTGTTGTTAAGAAAAAGCATTAGCTTTAGCAGAGACCACACACATTTACAGTAGAATCAAACAATCCATAGTTACAGCAACAGAAATGGATGGCTCCCACTTTTCTTTTAAAAGGGTGATTTAGAGCCTTCAATATCTGCTTCTGAAATGACTAAACTTCGTTGTAAACTGTGAGCAAGATCCAAAATCTCTTACTTTTAATTACCTTAAGCCAGACTTGCTTTAAAATTCAAAGATCCTCATTAAATACATTTTCAATTTTACATCTCTAACATCTGTTTAATAATAAGCTCACAAGTTAAATCCATCATAGCATGCTATTCACTCTTTCTGTATGTTATAAATTTTAAAGCAGATGAAAATCTTGTCAGATTGTTACTATATAGTATATACGAATAAACCATACTGTTAGCCTAGAAAAGCACTTTGGAAATCAGGGAACTCCAATTCAAACTCTGCTAAAACAGGTCTGAAATACCCTTTGTAATAAATTATGTTCCTTCAACTTCATTTTATTCGATTAAAAAGTATCAAGAGAATATATTTTTTCTAAGGATATTTAGTAATTTTGGTTTTGAAACAACTGGAAAATAATACTGAGATATAATCTAAATTGATGTTGGTGCCTAAGATAAAAATTTTCCCTGTTCCATGGAAACATGCATATGAGAGAAGGAGAGATGTTTTTTCTGACAATTTTTCTGGAGAAATCTTAACGTGTCAATTTTTTCTACCTTGTAACTACTCCTTTCATACTTTTGAAATTACTTAAGTTACAACACACGTGGGTTGGTCTGTCAGGTACGTGTGTGCACACAGGTCTTTGCAGGCTATACCAGAGCTCATGAATGGAGGCAGCTTCAGGAATTCCCACTGAGGCCAAAGGCAGGAGTCAGAGCTGCAGGCTCTCATACATGGGTTCTATTCCACTCACATCAGACAGACTGTCATTCTTCTGAAACCAAATCTACAGTTTGCTATTTAAGAGGTATAATTTACATCAGTTTTGAGAAGGAGCAGGGAAAGAAATCACTGCTCTTTCTTTGATCATGGTTGAATATAAGACAGCACTGCTGAGTATGCAAGCATGTGGTGTTGCAAAATGGTTTTTATGTGTGTACAGGGCTATTGTCTGCTGTTCCAGCCCAGCCTGTGGACTGGTGGTGTTAGACCTTTTCAGGAAAATGCAGTTCCTGGCCCCAGAGATGGAAAATTTCAGCGTGTTTTTGCTTAGCCAAACAAGTACAGTTCAGAGATGGGTTATCATATTTATTGCTAAAAGATGAATGATGTTTTGCTTGGGATTGAAAAATAAACCAGAAACAAAGTTCAATAAGACAAGGATATAGAATTCAGTAGAGCACAAGCTTTGTCTTGTATATTGACAGACCCATTAATTCAAATGAAACTGTGAACACTATTATACTACACTTATTTCATAGATAGAGACTGTAAGAGATTTTATGAAGCATAGCAACCTCAATATCATAAGAAAATTTGAAATTGATGTAATGAATTAAAGTTGTTTATCTCATTAGCATAACTATGTCCCAGTTTCCTATGAATTTTGAATATGAAATTGTGTGTCTGCTCTTAGGTTTGCATTTTGTATTACATATCTTGCAGTGGTTTAAAACCTCTATACATGTTTCCAAAATGTTAAAAAATGTTTGTACAGAAGATGGCATTTGCAAATTCATTTGCATTTGGGTACCTTCAACTAATCCTACATTTGCAACATAAAGGTGTTCTCTGCTTTCACTGAATTTGTTACAAAATGCATGGATATTAATAACTTGTAGTATCTTAAATTTTATAACAGTACAATTCACAAGCAAGTCATTCTCACACACAGTTATCCAAAAAAGTTATAATTCCTCCAGACTACAGAATATAATCTAGGATTTATTAGTGCGTCGTATAAACCGGTCATTTTAGGACTTTGCTCAGTCACCAGTGTGTCAGACATGCATTTAGTATTCATGTTCTCGAAATACCAGTTGCATCCTTCGATGCCACATATTCATTGTCTCCTTTTGATTGTTTCTTCGAGCAGGAGCCGAGGTACTGCCTCTGAGGACTTTGATCTCAAGGAAAGCTCTACTGACCTTAATTTTACATTGCTCTGATCCAGTATTTTGGAAATATATTAATTCTCTTAATCTCTTATAGTATCAATGATTGAGTATGTGTCCTGTTAGATGATCCAACCCTGACTACAGCAGAGAGTTTCAGGCTGTCTCCAGCACTTGGATGCCTCAGTTTACACAGTGGAGGGTACAGAAGGGGTGGTGGCGCTCAGTGGGTGCATGAGGGGTGGGTGCTGTGGTCAGGCAATTCAGGGCAGAAGTGAACAAGCCAGTTGCACAGAGTGAGACAGACATAGCTGGTCGGGGCCAGGGCTAACCACAGCCTGACTCCAGGACCTCTGGCACTGTAAATAAGAGACACATCACCCTTCAGCCAATAGTACTGTTTATTTGGTTTGAATTTCTGCTTTAAACTGTTTCTTTTCTGAGTAGATGTGGGAACATGTCCTTTGAGACACTAATGTACAAAGAATGTGAGAATCTTGGTTTTTCTCATAGGCTTTAAGGAAAACTATTAGTTTGCTTTAGCTCTTAGAATGACTATGGATTTACCTATTACCAATAAAATAATGTGTTTGTGAACAAGAATTAAAGATGTTTTTAGCCAGACCTTCATTTATATAAATTAAATATTTTTAAAACAAATTAAAAACAAATTAAACCTTTAAAAAGTTTGCAGAAATTATCAACACAGACAGCAGTTCAGCAAAAATGCAGGTTGCTATGAGCATGACAATGAAGGAAAGTATCATTGGCTGATGAGCAGCATGTGAACTTCTCTGCCATTTTACAGGTCAGACAGTCATATTTTTAAAATGCATGTATCCAAGAAAAATACTTAAGTTAATGCTCTCTGCTCATTTGTGGTTGAACTGAAGTATTAAAACATTGCTTTTCAGCTCTGTTTGAAATAAAGGTGGTATTTTCCAAAAGTGTTTTTCTAATTTACATACACACACTCACACATCCTCTAGGATGTAGCTTGAAAAGATCTCAAGGTAGAGTAAGCAAATGGCCTTTAAACTTTTGATTTGTGGCACTGCCTTTTAGGGGTTTTCTTTTTTTTGCTTCATTGCCTGCACAATATGTCATTGACCCTCTCTGCTTAACACCAGTGTTTACTCAGCTCGTCACCCGCACCAAGTTACCAGTGGTCTCTGCTCTGCAATCTCCGTCATGTCTCTGTTGCTTTTGACAGAAACAAGATCAGAATTGGCTGATGAAAGAAAAGCCTTTTTTCTAGCACAGTCAATACAGCTAAAATACAGGTAAGATGGTTCACTGAGTGAAATTTCACTATCAGATATCATCCAGAAGAGACAAACAAAGCAAAACCTGAGCATCTGATCTAAGCAACTGTTGGGAAAATACACAAGGGCTGGATGATACATAAAAGGGAAAAGGAAAGTGTTAGCTTTCCACGTAACTGCAAATTTATTGTGTTTCAGTACTATTTCAAGATTGCTTATGTCTTGTTTTCACACAAAGCTGTGCTGATGAATGTGTGAAGGAATCATTCATGGGGAAGTTCCAGCTTGTGCAAGTTTCCTGAAGTCAGGAAACCCAGATTAATCAGGATTCATCTAGCTTTAATCTAAGGAAACAGCTCCAGCTCTGGTGCAGAGGAAAATTCTCCATCCAGGCACGAGGCAAACAGTGTTGAATTTCATGGTATAAATGGTGCTTTCTTTTTGTTTCAGTCCTTTGATGAGCAGTGCAGTGATTACAGTGTTGTTTGCCCAGATGCCCACAGTTATTTTGCTGATTCTGTTGGTAGTCAGTTGGTCCGCTGTAAGTAACCGGGGAAAAAACTATCTGCTGGCACCATGGCAAAAGGTCTTCTGTCAGCCATATATAAATTCTGGGGGAAACTTTAAAGTTTCGTAACTGTAGAAGCAATAGAGGAATTCTTCTATGATGGTGAAAAGGCTTTGGTAGTTTTAGTGCGCCAAAATGCATTAATTAGATTATGTGATAACGAGTGACGGAGATTTTTGCTCCAAATGAAAAATTTGTGCATGAAGATCAGAAGGTTTTTTTTTTAAACCATCCATGGAAAGGGAATAAGTGGGAATATTCATCTATAGCCTGATGTGGTCAAAATGGCAGGCAAGGAGAAGTATTTGAAACTGGGCGTTTACAATGTATGAAGTGTGTCTGAATGACCATGTGGGAGGAGAGAGGAAGAAAGAAAAAAAACAGTTGCTGTACTGGAGACCAGAAGGAAGACATTTTAGTAACAGAGCTTTACAAAAATACTGACAAGAACCATGCATAGGAATGACAGACAGTTCAGGTATATGAAACAGCATAGCATGTAGTGACAAATTCAGACCACAGAAGAATGTGGGGTCCGAAAGAAGAGTGGGTGAGATATTAACATCAATAAGGAAGACACATAGATGACATTGTGGAGAATTTCAGAAGAAAAAGAGTAAGCTTCATTTTCCTCATTCAAAATTCCAGTTTTTTTACTGTAGTCATCAGCAGGAGATAGGGGAATCCCTACCACGGACGTTAAAGATCAAGTAGTGTGAATCAATAAACTTGTCTAAGGAAAATGAGCAATGGGAGTGGAAGAGACTGAGAGAAGTACTGAGAGCTACTGAAGAATGACCTGAGATGTAAGAGGACACCCAGTTACTGATGCTGCTGTTTAACCCATGAATAAGATGCTGAACCACCACTTTTTCACATAATTGTTTCCTGGAGGGAAAAAAGACATTTCAGTTTATCTCTGTTATGCAGAGATGTAAGGGTTCCTCTCGTTTGCAATTTCTAGTATTCATAGATTTTCTTTGCCTTAGTAAATTCTGAGGAACACAGCTGCAGCTGGTGAATACCATCAGATTTTCCCATCAGAGTGCAGAAAATGGAGCCCTGAACATTTTATCATGGTTTAATGATAGCTAATACACAAGCATGATATGCTAAAACTAAATATAAATTAAAGAACAGTGCAGTGTGACTTGTAAAACTACATTACTGAAGTAAAGCCATCTCAGAGGTAAATCATTTGGAGCCTGTGGTGAGCTTAGTCTGCTGGCAAACGTCGTTGCTTTCATTTACACCTCTGAAACCCCATTAACAAAGGCAGATTTTGGCCCACATGCTACTTTAAATAGAATTCAAGGGCGGTGAAGAAGTCAGACATTTCTATCACTAAAATGAATCCTGCTGAGGGGACCAGTCAGCTTTGGTTGCTACTCTATAGTGCCAGTGACTGTCACTGCATCAGCTGCTACAGAGAAAAGTTTGTTCCTGAAGGGCTTAATGCAAGAGCACTTGAAATGGTTTCATTTCATTATGTCTGGAATTTTATATCATTGAATAAAGATAATAAAGGGAGCAGAGGAGAACTCCATAATATATAGTCTGAGAAGAATAACCAAAGGCAACAAAAACTTTCCCTTTGGCAGTTAGTATTTTCCCTTTTACTCCATGAAATATGAGAACTTTTATTATATAAAACTGTGCCTTCTTGTGAATTTTTCCTTTAGGTTTGCCAATGAGAGATGATGACTTAATTCTTTCCAGATATTCAGTTGATTTAATATAATTTCTTTTATGTGGAACAAAAGGGGATAAATGGGCACAGATCCTAGAATATCTATGCTTTTTCACAAACCCTTAAGGGTACATTTCATGGAATCACAACATATTTTTGGCATTCAATTCTTGAAATAATTACACGGTGTTTGATTATAAGGCTGTTTATTGAAACAGTGCAAACAGTGTTTGTCCTGTGCGCTTACCCTGGTTTTTTTCTTTGTTTTAATGGACTGAAATGTATGCTTGAATCAGAAATACTATTTAAAAACAGACATATTTGAATAAGAAGCCCTCTTGTCCAGGTTCTCTAGATGCAGCTGTTACTGTTTCAAACCCAGAAGCTTTCACGTATCTCATTATCATTTCATTTCTCTTGGATTATTTCCAGAATAGCTTGAAGCATCGATTATGGTTAAAAGCTTCATTTTCCTCTAACTAAAACCAGTTTCATGGAAGTCTTTATTTCACAGGATCTTTTATTCACTCTTCTGCCTCCTCCTCTACCCTGTGTCTCAAACGTGCATGCAGTATGTTTCTTTCGTGTGCTACACATATTTAATTGGGAAAAACCATACTGAAATGAGCAATTGGGAGCTCTTGACACAAAGAACAGCCTTGCCACTGTGGAATTCTGGCAAGAAGATGAGTCAGTGTGGAGAGAAAGTGAATGATCCAAACCAACATTTTATTCCCTAATTAGATTGTGTACTGAAATAAAAATGTGTTGTGCTAAGGATGAGCCAAAAAGAAATACTGTGGGTACAGGGATTTAATAGGAGAGCTGTTAAGTATTTTCTTCTCAGCTTTCCCTTTCCTTTGAAATTCACTTTCAAAATTAATGTCTTTTTCTACTGTTCTATATATGATTAAGGTACAAAAGGGCTTGGGGAAACTCAAGCAGCTTGCCTTTTAGCCCTTACTTTTCTCTCAGTTTTTTAATAGGAACCCATAAGATCATCTTCCCTGTCTGGGAACGACTGCTTCACTGACTTCATTGTCCCAAATGAGGGAACAGCTGAATTTTGTTGCTGTTGCTGTCATGGCCATTTCAAAACAGTGCTGCTGTTCTCACTGTCAAATAGTTGATCAGAATCCATTTGGGACCAATGTAACCCAATCTATCTGTATAATAAGAAATTCACTTTTACATTCCTGTAACCCCAGAGGATGTAAGATCAGATGTCTTTCTGCCTTAAAAAAAAAGAGCCTGAAAAATGTTTAACTTGAAAGGTAACCTATTCTTTAGTGAAAAAAGATAGTACTGCAACTTAAATTTCTGATGTTCTAAAGTCTTAATTTAAATTTAAATTTGGTCCATATCAATCAACATTAAGTATCCAGTTGTTTTCTCATCATGAGTAAGACAACTTTACAAAGCCAGCCCATTTAGATGGCCAAAGATTTTATAATTAAGCAGTGTTTGGACAGTCAGAATTTCTTTAAAATTGTTTCTATAACCATCAAATACTGGCTTTTATCCTTCAGCATGGACAATTTTTTTCTGGAGTTCCTAGGAAAAGAATAGGACTTTTTCATTGCATGATGTGAAATGAAAGCTAGCAAAAAAATAAAACTTGCTTTTGATCTTGTAGTACATCTGAGCTGTGATTCAGCACCTGAAAGTATTTAGGGGGCCATAGCACTTCTATAAAGCCCAACAGGTAAACATGACTCTGAAAATTAGTAGACCTTGGATCTTACATCAGCCGGTGTCTGATACATCAGCTGATAAAACTAAGCATATAAGCTGAGAAAACATGGAGGAGCATATGGTTTATGGGATGAAGACCAAGCCTGAGAAGCTGCCAGAGCTGATTTGCCAGCTGCCATTGCCTCTTCATGTGGTTTCCATCTAATGAAATTGATGGTTGTGGCATATTACCATATTGCTTCTGGAATTCATTCTAAAAGGCATGAAAAAAAGCATGAAACAGTGCACAGAATACAGCAGTGCATGATCTGAAGAAAGGTCATGGGTGTTATTCACATATCGGCACAGTTCCTTGGTGTTTGGACTCTGTATTAATCAGCTTTAGTCAGCATTACAAATATTGAACACTTACTCTTAGCTGTTGCTGTTGTGCTGCTTCCCAAAAGGAATAACTCTAGACTAGGCTGAAGGATTATAAGTCTCAGGCTATAAGCAGCACTGTGGACTGATGTTTTCCAAGCTTTCCAGCTCCCAGTTTTCCTCCCTAAAAGCAAATGAGCATTTTGTGCCTCCTTCCCCATTCTTTTACTCTCATGCAAAGGGATGCCCAGTAAGGAAGGCCTCTCTCAAACTACTTTCTTTTCCAAATGTTTTTCCTTCTTCCTCTTTGATCCCCTCAGCACGAATTTTTCCTCTTCCCTTCCTAGTCATCTTTTTTATGTCTTTTATTTTCTTTCTTCTAGTATTTGACTGCTTTTTTTCTTCTTCCTTATCAAAGTATGGTTATATTAGTGACATGAAAAGTGAAAGATAAAGTATTTTTATTACTTGTTCAGATACAGGCCATAACAAGAGCCTTTTCTTATATCTGGAAGTACTGAGTAAAATTGGTAACTAAGGGTCCTGCACAGATTTTTGAGATGTCAAATAATTCTCCCTAAAAGAGCACTTTTTTGGCAATTACAATACTGTGAAAGGGCACTTTTTTAAAGTGGAAAAGGCCATCATTATGGCTAATGTTAATATACCTTTCTAAGTAAAGAATGCCATCCACAGCCATTTTGACTGTGATCTGTTAACTGATTTCTGATGTATTCATATCACATCACTTCCTCTTCATCACAGTTTGTATCTGCTCCCAGTTCTACAATGGACAAAACAACTCCATGATTTTGTGATGCAGAAGGGGGACTGTAGCACAGCGTTTGCAAAAGTAGGAAAATACAGTCACAGGTCTTATTAATGCTTTGAGGAAAATAAGAAGCATGGACAAAGTTGCAGCTGAAATAATTCTCAATTTTCCTTGATACCTGGTAAGTCTGCTACATTGATCCCAGACAGAATGCAGTTGTAAATAAAGAACAATGAAGAAAAAAAGGAAAGCATGGAAATCTTGGCTTAAGAACAGAAAATTTACTTTTCTGATTGTTTTTTATTTGATAGTCAGTCCAATGTAAAAATGTTTATATTTGTTTGAGGAAGAAGTAATTATTTTAGTCTTCTTTAAATAAAAATGGAAAATAAACCTCACACAATATTCATATGTGGTATTCTAAATTGAATGTTAAAGAACTTGCACCAAACCAAAATAAACACCTAAGTTACTAGCTTTTTAAAAGATCCAAACCACTGAGACCTTCAGAAAAAACCTTCATGCACAGCCTTTTCTTCCCAATTTGGTCAGTAATTTAGAGGCAGGGAATTTGGGGACCTTGTTCCTGGAAGATTTGTCAAAGACCTTTTAAGTGTAAGTCACTTCTATTTTGCTGCTAAACAGAGTTGAGAAGAGTTGCCATCAGTCTTTTTCATTGGAAGCTGTTCCAGCCATTAAAAGAAGCAAATCCTAGGATTCACAAAACAGCATGAACCTCTAGTCTGGTGCTGAAAACAGCCTTCTCAGAGAAAAAAATCTACACTCCAATTCAATCTGCTTCTGATTCAGACAAGGACTTGAGCCTAGATCCTATAATACTGTGAAGCCTATCCTCACTGCCAGGAGAGAGAATTTGTGATTATTTCAAGTCCTGTAATGAAGTAGAATATCACAAGGAGATTACCATCCTTGAAATAGGCTTCCTAGCAGTGGGAGCATGTTTTCAGACAAATTCAAGGATTTCATTAACTAGTGAAGGGCGTATCATGCTACATGGACATCTTAGCAAGAAGAATATTAAATAAGATGCATGAGCTTTTTCCTTTCCTCTGGCGGAAACTCTTTGCAATTTTTTTCTGAATCCACTAAAATTTAATAAAAATGGTGATAGACCATTTTAATGAATACAAATTAGTTGAAAAAGCCTAGCTTCAGGGAGAGCTGCTGAGTCCACATGTCACTTTCATTGCCCCAGCCCCTAATTAGGAACAGCTTTTCTTTGTGGAAGATGTGATTCTAGTTTCCTCACAAATTTTCCTACAAAAAAGACTGGGGGTGGGGAGAGAAAGCCTTGTAAAAGAGATTTCCAGATATACTCTCTCTGTGTGACAGCACCAGCCTGGGTCTGCACACAGGCGCCAGAGGAGGTGTGAGTGCTGTGAGCAGTGGGGCTGTTCTGCTGCTGCAGCTGTGTGCAGTCAGGGCAACCATTTCCTGGGGGAATTCCAGATGGAGCTGACCTACCAGGAAAGGTCGAGACATCAGGACAAATATTAACACCACATGTGTAAAGATGCATAAGTGAAAAAACACTGAAGAAACAAAACTAAATGAAGCTCACAGGCAGATAGTTTGGTCAAATGGGTATAGAATCATAGAGCAATTTAGATTGGAACAGATCTTTAGGATCATCTAGTTCCAGCAGCTCTGTCATGGGCAGGGAATCTTCCACTACACCAGGTTTTTCAGAGCCTCATCCAACCTGGCCTTAAACATTTCCAAGCATAGGGCACCCACAACTTCTCTGAAGCCTTCTCTTCTCCAAGCTGAACACCCCCAGCTCTCTCAGTCTTCACAGGAGAGGTTTTCCAGCCTTCTGCTCAGCTTGGTGGCCCTCCTTTGGACTCATTCCAATGCTACAGAAATCAAGACAAAAAGAGTAAGAAGAATATGCAGGCTCTTGGCAACAGTGCAGGGAGTATAAGAAAAAACTGTACTGGGAAAGGTTTTGATTTCATTAAAGTGTAGATTGCCTGGAACTAGTGCTGCTAGAGCAAGCACAGGACCTAGAAGCAATATCACTTCTACTAATGGGGGAGATAGTAAGTTAGCTCGGGCAGAACATGATACGAATTAAGGATATTGCTTCATACGCTTGACCTGAAGCGGTTATTACTATTCCTGTGTATCACTACACGGAGAGTGTGGTGCCCTATAGAGCTTCTCTTCATGTCTGAATGGGTAAGCAGTTCTGGGTAAAAAAATGCAATTTTGGAGGAGACTTTCAGTCAAGAGAAAGATACTAACTTGCTGACTTTAACAATGCCAGTGATTCTCAGTCACTCATGGCAGAAGAGGGGTATTAGCTGTTCAACCATCAACACAGAAATGTAGATGATACAGTAATCTGATTCCAGGTAGGTAATGAACTAGCTGCGATTTGGAATCAGCCAATAATTTTTCTAGGCTGGAAAAGTGAACAGCAACTACTTGTAGCAAACATTGGAAACCATCTGGGTGCAGCAAGGATGACTAAAAATCCCTTCAATGACAAAGGATGAGTAGTGGAGTTAGTAATTGCAAACATGCCAATAGTTTTCTAGTTGACTTCTGAATTTTTACTTCAGTGTTTGCGTTTCTTCCTTCAAGTCTCATACAGTCTGCTGCGGCCACTGGCATCTATGCACAATTGTTATGGTAGTGTTTTCCCCTCAAAATGTTGAAGAAAAATAGTGGTAGCAAACTGGGCTATTGAGAAAGAAACATAAAATTCCAGGGAAGAGTATGGACCAGGGAGAATCACGCATGTGGCTAAATTTTTAACTATGCTGGCAGCATCTGGAAAGGACTTTTCTTCTTGCACAGCCAGCTGTGTTATAAAACCCCACAGCCTTTTGATAAATCCAGCATTCCAGCCTCCAATCATGCTGGCAGACATGTCAGAAATGTCTGGGTGTTTTTCAGTTCTTGAGTCTCTCACTTTGCTTTAATGCTTTTCTTTACAGGGCAACAGTCTGCACCCTGGACTGAGGTGATAGCACATCTGTGTCAACAACCTTAATTTTAAGTGTACCTAATATGTAATATGCAAAAAGCACCAGATGTTGGTGGTTTGGTTAGTGATTGACTGTGACTGCAGTATGCCTATGGTGACCCGTTCTCAGCTTCTCGTACTTGTAAATGTCTTTGTTTCTGTACATGGTATTCCATTCAAAACTCTTTGCAATGTGTTCTGACAAGTAAGGAAGCAAATGGCTGCACTTTCACACAAGACAGCTGAGAGGTGTGTTCCTCCCTCCTTTCAGAGGAAAAGAACACAATTTTTTCTGAACCAGGAAGTATCAGTGGGGCGTCTTAGAGCAATCTTGGATTAGGAAGAATTAACATCAGATTTTCAAGCACAGTGATGCTTTTTACATTGTATTAGCAGCTCTCAGCATTGGGAAAAAGACAATGTGTTTTACATAGTCCTTTATAGTCTTCTGGCAAAATGAATGAACTGACTGTGCAGTGGCTGAAAGCCTACATTGTTTAGTTACACACAATAATGCAATTTAGGCCTGCTATTGTAGTCTGAAAGGAAATTTCACCGAATTTCCCAGGACGTTTAAGAATATTAAAACTTCTGCAAATAGCCATGTACATGCAGTAGAGAAGCTTAACCACCAATCAGTATTGATATATTTTGTGAAGGTCACTGCAGCAACATAACTATTTTTTTATTTTATTTCATAGAGCTGATTCTGAGAGAGAGCATCAAGATGGAACAAATTAGCCTAAATAAGGATACTTCAGATTTTCTCTTTATTAAATAGTTCCCAGATGTGGAGTCAGTACATTGCACCAAAGGTGTAGAATACAGAGCACTTGGCAGCATCAGCTCTTCATCCCAATAGAATTTTTCTCTTCACTCAGATTAACTGGATTTGACAGAGACAGATCTTGGGCATCAATCTGCAGGTGTTCTAGAATTGTTCCATAGGATAGCACTGACTACTTGAAGGACTAATTTATAAGGATGTCCACATTACCCTGTATTGGACAAATAGCAGTACAGCTGGTAAAAATAACTGTTAAAAACTATTTCATCAGATCTTGTGCTCCTGGTCTCATCACATAATATGGCCCCTATCCAGAAAATGGAGTACCTTGATGCTCTAGTATCCCTTTATGATTTTACATATCAACCTTTCTTGTATGCAAGCTTGACGTCTCTTTGGGGAAGGTTTAATCTTTTCTTCTTTAATGTGTATATGGTACCTAAAAGGGTAATAATTTTTTACTGGATCTTCAAGGTGCTTTGCTATATGATTAGAGCTGTAAATTATATAGATAATATGCATATATGCCTGTGAATTTTCACTCTAGAGTACATGTGTTTGTTCTTTGTTCAAAGTATAAATTAATTTCCAAATACCAGAACATAATTGTTGTCATAATCTAATTAGTAGTATTGTCACATATTTTTTTCCAAAAATAACTTACTATGCTGTTATTGAGTAAAGAACATAGATAACACGCATACATATTGTAAAGACTTTTTAAATCTGTATTTTTTTATATAGGGTGAACACAGAGATACATAAAATACTTTTGTTAGAAGGGCAGGAGTTTCTCAGCAATCACATAAAAAGAACAACAAAAGTAAATGATTTTGTGAAAGGATTTCTGAATGGGTTATTTCTATACTGGGTTTCTATATTAGGTTGTTTCCACAAGTTCTCTGGAGTAGAATAAGGACTGATTTTCAGATGAAAAGGATTGATTGTTAGAAATTGCAGTTCTCAACTCTTTTAAAAATCTACTTTTAAGAAAATACCTAATCTTCAAAGCAAAAATTATAACACATGCATGGTTTTTTAATGCTTGCTACTGAGGTCAGTCCTAAAACGTTAGCAATAGATGCAAGATATCAATGAGCAACTGATTGCTTCTGTCTAGAAATGCAAGACTAAAATAATGACTGATGGATAGCCTGTTGTACTGGCTAGCAGAAATGTCATACTCTATCAGTGAATGGTTGACTCTAATATTCAAGCCATTTATTGAAATGCCTATATTATAAAGTAGAAGAAAAATCAACCAGATTTGATAAAATCAACCATACTTCATAAAAAGTTGCTTTCTGGTATCTCCCTTGTTAATTAAAACATTAATGTTATAATACATTACATGAACTGTTAATGCATTATATCCTAATTATCTGGACTTCTCTAAAATCCAGCATTGTTGTGTGCATATATGTGAGTTAGCGGGTTGCTGAATACTGCTCTGAGTTGATTGTATTTGCTCCAATGATCCAATTCCTATGCAAGTGTTTGCCTATTTCAGTAAATAATTGGGAGGGGATGTATCTCTTAATTTCTTAATTGTCTCTTCATCACCATTGCATTAATTAGCCATTCACATTTTTATGAAGTACCTAGTCCATGAAATATGCAATCATTACTATTCTTGGTTGTTTTTCTCTGCAAACTAAAATTAACCAAATATTCAATGACAATCCCAAAGCTGCAGAAAGAAATGGTGTCAAAACCAGAAATGGAATAAATCAGCAGAAAATTGGGACTTTGGGAGAACAAGATTACATCTCATGTTCTCTTCTCCCTGGATTTGAGTTGGATCAGCTTATTCCAGTTCTGAAATTCACTTAATGAATCCCTACAATTATATATATTCAGTATACTGCTTTGGATGCTAGGCCTCGTGTACTTTTTGCCTTAAAAGTATTAGTCTTCGAAGGATGACAGTAATTTATGGGTTATTTGCATGTTAAGTGGTTGTTCACCACGAGTCACTATCTGAAATGTCAGTAGCAGTTCTGATAGCTAGTAATCATGCAGCTCATGATTTTATTAGCATATGCATTTAGCCAAATGCACCCAAATTCATTATGTTAGTTACTAAATAACAAAATAAGGACGTATGATTTGTCCATAGCAATGATGTTAGCAGGCATTGTCACATTTGACAAGAAGGATGTAGTAGGCAAGAATTTTCTTTGGAATATTTGGGATCTTACGATGATGGTTTTTAATATGTTCACATTAGGAATTTATAGGAATTTATAGGGTAAGGTGTTAAGCACATATTTCAAGTCCATTCAAAATCTCTTCTGAAAGAACAACCTTTTCAGTCGTAGAAAAGATACAAGCAAAGAAAAAAAAATGAAGTCAAATAAAGATGTTACTTCTTGATTTATGAGTTAGAACAAGTTTCATTCCAGCAAAACTTGTATCTTAGCACTCTCGCAGTACAAGAGTGACGCTGCAATATCTTTATATGACAACAGCTTGAAGTAGTCGGAAACAAATCATGATGTCCAGTGGGATTGGAGGTTGAATTTCATTTCCATCCAGACGAAGGTATCGGAGGCGAGGGATGTTGCCGTAATAACCATAGTCTTCTTCTAAGGCAATGGAAACTGGGCATATTTGAGTACCATTGACACCTGAAAATGCAGATCAACGTGTTAGGTTGTTTCCATGGGAAAATTCATGAAGATAAAATTCACTTAGGACACGAAAAACTAAACTTCCACTGATGTTTGAATGGAAGACTGTTGCTTTTGTTAATATTTAACTACTTCATTGATGTTGAAAAAGGATTTTAATATAATGTGAATTAGATCAGTGAATCACATGTTTACTGTGCTGCAATAATGAAAAAAGGCCACTAGATGCATAATTTAACCTTGGAAAAAGAGGATACTGATTTAGACAACTAAATGGTAAGCATTGAGAAATAGCTCTGTACACTCTGAGCGAGCAGGACAAGATTACTGCTGAGGGATTTTGATCACCTTATTTCAATGTCAGTACATCAATTTTAGGCTGATAATATTCCCTAATGTAGATCTTGCTTTCAAAACGATAGCAGTATTGAATCAGAGGAATATTTTATATAGTGTTTGTAACTTTTAGCATCTGTACTTTTCTGCTCTCCCACATTACTTAGTAGAGTTGGTTTTAATTGCAAGAATAAAACTTGTGCCATGGGATATTTTCCTTCCTTATCTGAAAGCCGACAAATTCTTAAAATTCGGTGTACATCACACATAGTTTGTTTCTGTACAGAAAAAATTTGAAACTACGGCTTACATCATTACCAGTGTTTGTAAGTGTTGAATAGCTTGGGTTCTTTACGTTGTCTCCTCTAGGTTACCTCTGCACCATCACTTGGCTAAAATGCTTTTTGTATTTTGTCTTCAGTTGTTAAATAGTCAGGCAGCTGCTGCCCTATTTCAGCCTCAAAACAGCCTTGTGAAAACACTGAAGTGCTGTTTGTTTACCAAAGATGTCAAATTCCTTTGACCAAATAATATTTTTCGATTGGTCTGACTGCTTGAGGATCTTGGTCCCAGAGTAACTGAAGAAAAGTGAATGGAGAATGCGTACATAACAGATTTTTTTGAACACACTTTTTTACTAACAAAGAAATAGGAAAAATATTTTCCCTTTATATTTAGTAATGATACCATGCACAAATCTTCTGAATACTATCCCCAAAATCAGATAAATATTATGATATAAAAGTAACAACATAACTTACTCTTTTTTTCTCTCATAGCTTACTTTTTTTTTTTTCCCTCCACTCTATTTTGAAAAACTGCCCAGATGATTGCAACATCTTGGAAGTGGACTTTATCTTTGTCATGGAAACAAGATAAATACAACCCGTTGGCCAAGGCCTGAAACTTCCGCTATATCCATGATATCGAAATGCATTTGTCTATCTTGTGAAATTTGATTAATGTTGGCAAAGCTTTTGATATTCTTGGAAGAAACAAGCAACAAATTATTTTTATGTGTGAATTTACAACACAGAAAGCTTGAGAATTTTCATAATCAAAGCAGCTATTAAAAGTTTTAGGTGAATCAACACTATGTAACAGAAAACATCTGTTTTGTTTGGTCAGCACTACTGTTCATTGAGACAAGATGGCTTCAAGTATATCCTAAACCTCTGTCTTCTCTGACCTAGAAACTGTCTTGCTGCACTCATTTTCACTGGGTTAGTTACTCCAGCCTTGAAGTGAGGCAGCAGTTATCTAACCACGGGCCACCTAGGAAGAAGTCACCTCCTGATGATGTGTGCCATGAAGTGGTTTGGGTTTTATTTTTCTCTTCCCATAAACAGTAAATCCCAGCCAAACTACCAGGGGAGTAAAAGCCTCTCTCTCCCTTTCGATCCTCTTCATGGATATATTACTAAATTTTGTTTAAGCAGGAGGAGCAGGTCTTTCCTTCCACAGGTACAATTCACCCTGCCTAAACTGATCCATGTAGAGGTTAACTGTCAAAGTAAACCGTTTAGACTGTTTATAAACTCGAGAGAGAGATGAATGCTTCCAAAAGGGGACTGACAGCTCCTTAAAATGGGAGGAGTTTACCTATGCAATAGTGTATCCCTTTCCATCAATTGAGAAGGAGGTCTGTTCAACCATCACAAACTCGATTAAAAAATCTGGGATAGTTTATTCAAAGGAGATGAATTCCACTGCTTGTCAACAGAATTGTTATGTCATTAAATATTTTAATATTAAACTCCAGACCTGCTGTAAGGGAAAACTGCAAGAGAGGTTCTCATTAATGGCTGGTATTGTATGTCTGCTGAAGAACTGCAGTAAAACTTATGATTTAGAAACAAAATGTAGGTAGTTGGCCCAAGGATTTCTCTCTTTCTTTACACATGGAATAAGATTAGATCAGAGTATCTATCTCAGCCTCCTGTTATTCTTCTAGGGGAACTAAAAGTTTGCTCCCTTTTGTCTGTCCTTTGATAGCACTGTAACACCACCTGCTCACCTTTGCTCACTTGCTACATCACAATTTCATACCTTCTCTTTGCTTGCTTTAACATTATCTTTTCCACTATTTAACAACTACCCACAGCCTCATAAGGCTCCTAGGTAAATATGTAGGCATGTGTGTTCTAAAATGCCATGGAATAAATGTGGTGCAAATCTGTTGGAGCCATAATTAGCTTCTGTTTTAAGTTGATTTTACTTCCAGAATTAGGATAGTTTTTTCCTCTGTGTGTTGAGTTCCTTGCAAAGGAGGCTGCAGGTGAAATTCTTGTTCCACTGGAACAAATGATGAGGCTGTCATTGTCTTTCCCGGGCTTCAGAAGAAGGCCTTATGTCTTCAAAAATGGTCTCCAGAAAAATGAGGCCATGCACTTATAAAAGGATTTGATATTACAAAATAAAATACAATAAAACATAAACAAATGATATTTACATAAAAATGCTGATGTCTGAACTCTTGCAATAACAACAGTGTAACTCACCAATAGAAAATAAAGCAGTGATTAGCAGTTGTGAGGGAATACTTGAAAATTAATATTATAAAAAGGGTTTGTACTTTTGCACATATAAGGACTCTTCAGAAGGACTCTTTTGTAGAGAAACCAGTTCCAGGATTTTACAGCTATTTTTCTTTCAAAACCTTTTCATTGATTATCTTAAAGTAATGACTGACCTGGATTTAAGAAGACAAAACCAGCCTGCAGAATTAATGTCATGTCTTATTACTCTGGCCTGATGAGATTACATTCCTTGTTTGCAATCCTAAAGGCCCTTTGAGATATCATCTATTAGAGCAAAGTCTCATGAAGACTACCCCGTTATCACTTACCTCCTGAACAATTATGCTATGTGGTAAAATGTGCCTTGCATAATACCTGATTTTCATTTAAGGTATCAGGTTGCAGCTATTTTATATTCAGTACTAAGAATTACTTTTTTTCTTTTTTTTTTTTTTTTTTTTTGGGTAAAGTCAGTTTTGGGCTTAAGTTGACAATGATTTTTGAGAAGTGTTGAAGGCATTGAGGAATACAAGGCTTGTGGAAAACTATCACGATTTAGTTTCACAGGTGCTCATGTGTCATTGGAACGCGAGATATGAGTTTGCATACAGTACAAAAGTTAATTTTCATGGTCTCAAGCTTTGTCAAACTTATTCAGGGAAGGAAGAGAACTGGACAGCTCTTTAAATACTACCTAGACACAAAACTGTTCTTAAACTGGACAGGCTACATTTCAGTGATTTCGATTTTTTGTCCACTCAAAGTGACAGAATAAAGTCTGCACCTGAGGCCTTGCAGTGAAGCAATTAAAATAAATCCCTTTGTAACCAGGGGGAAATTAAATATGTTCAGAAAAAACATCTGTCAAAAGCTTTAACTCTAATTAACTGTTAGAATTCTTTCAGGCAACTTAAATACATGCCAGTTACACAAAATTTATTTTCATTTATAGGATTTCATATGTTTGTTTTGCCAAATGCAGTGAACAAATGTAAATTATTAATAGGTATCTTTATTTCATAGGTCCTTGTTTCGTACAAAAGCCAAACCATTATTTTTAGTGTATTTGTGAGCTATAGTGGCACAAAAGACTGGTAAAGGACCATGTATTCAATTAAATTACCATGATAGGAAGATAAGTACAGAAACTTGGCTTCCTTCTGTGCAGAGGTAAATAAAAGTCATCACTTTTATTTTGGCTTTTGGCATGAAAAAAAATATTTATTGAGCAGATAATTTCATTATGTAGAGTATGTGGTGTTCCTAATCACATCCCCACTCTACCTGGATTATTTGGAAACAGTCTTAGAAGTGAAACTATGAAAAACAACAGGCTTCTGTTGCCTTAGGTACAATACCTCATCTCATTCACACAAAATGGAAAACTTTTGAGGACATAAATCTTAGTAGAACAAATGTGCTATAAAATCAGTAAAACACTCAAGCATTTTGCTCAGAGAGGTGACGGATGCCCCAACCCTGGCAAATTTCAAGGTCAGGTTGGACAGGACTCTGAGAAATCTCATCTTGTTGAAAATGTCCCTGCTTATTGCAGGAAGGTTGGAATAAATGACCTCTAGAGGTCTCTTCCTTCCCAAATTATTCAATGATTCTATGATTTTAATCACTTTATCTCAAAGACCATTTTTATAGTTAAATAAACATTTGAAAATAAATATGGTTTTGAAGGGTCCCGCACTGGTAATACACACTTACTTTTGATTTTGTTGTGATCAAGATGAAGGTGCTCAAGGTGAGCATTAATTGGCGGAATTTTAGTGAGCTGATTGTGAGACAGCTGTAGGTCTAGAATAGATGAAACATTAAACCCATTTGGAGGGATACCATCATCAGATAATTTATTGTAGTTCAGCCTAAGGAAAGTCACTTTGGGTATTGCACTGAAGTAGTTTTCTGGTATAACTTCGATGGAGTTGTTGTCCAAAAACAGCTGCAGAGTGTTAGCTGGAATGCTTAAAGGCATTTTCTTGA
This sequence comes from Oreocharis arfaki, assembly GCA_013398015.1. Classification (NCBI taxonomy): domain Eukaryota; kingdom Metazoa; phylum Chordata; class Aves; order Passeriformes; family Paramythiidae; genus Oreocharis; species Oreocharis arfaki. The sequence goes on along the minus strand of VZRR01009797.1, from coordinate 410,428 downwards.
GTGAATTTTTTGCTATGTTGAGTTGCATAAGATTGTTGAGTCCTTGGAAGGTGTCACTTTGAAGAGCGCTGTCCAACAAACTGTTCTGGTGCAGGTCTAACATAGTAAGGTTTTCCAAGTGGCTGAAGACTCCTTCTGGGATTCTGGAGATTTTGTTTCTAGCTAGTCTTAGCTGTTCCAGACCCACTGGTAAAGGGGCAGGCACCTCTTCCAATTCATTATCTTCAAGGAATAAGTAAAGCAGTCTTTTCATCTTGCTCAGCACACCACTCTCAATTCCACTGTTTGTGATCTTGTTCTTGTTCAGATTTATCCATCTCAGATGAGTGGCATTCACAAAAGGCTTCTCTGAAAGTGTTTCAATTTGATTGTTTTGAAGATAGAGGTACCAAATTCTTGCTGGAATTGGAGGTATTTCTTTAAGTCCTTTGTTATCGCAGTATAATGCATTGGGGAAACTAGGAGGACAAAAGCACTCCTGTGGACACTCAGAAGTATAGTGAGACCAATGGTCAAGACCCAGATCATCATAGACTTGTCTCACAGTTCGAGTCCACACAGAATTGACCAAGAATAACAGCAAAAGGCTTGTACAGACTTTTAGAATCATTGTGTTTGCCTTGGAAGGGGAAAAAAACAATTAGCTGTTTCTCAACAAAACTCCACAGCAGAATACTAGATTAACAATACAGTTTTGCATATAAGATAATATTTCCTTTATAAACAGCCAAATTCTGTCCTCTAGGATATTATCCATGACATGTTAAGGAGAAACTGAAAACTAATGTAAGAGGTATTAAAGATTCAGTGCTATACATTGATAAACATTTCTCTGATTCAGCTTAGACTCCACATTGGCTACCAGTTTAACTGATGTTCATACAAGTGTCATTTTAAAGAGTATGAAAATATGGATCATTTTTAGACAATAAATCAGTACTTCTTTCAAATTTGTGTAAGTTTTCCTGTGCAGACCTATAATCTACATCATATAATGGATAATCTTCAGAAGAGATATAATTACCATATGTACCAATGATATAAATACTATTGAACTCAGTATTCCTCCTTTTAAAATTAATCATAGACCCTTTTCAGTTTTTGCTCTCTCTTAAATTATAATGGCATCTGGATCAGATTTTCCAGGGTCTTTTGTCTTCATTCGAAAGTAGGAGATCAAATAGTGTTTTAACAGCTGTTTGTTGGGCATGTTCTTAAAAAGCTTGGAAGGAATATGTTTGACTAATCCATTCTCCACCTCACTCTCTCGTATCCAAAGTTACAAATTTCCTTCCCTAAATCAAGCAGACAAACCACATGCCTGATCTAAATGACACAAAAAATAAGTCCTAACCAAATTATATCCACAAAAAGCAAATCCTAACCAAATTGTTCATATACACTTGTGCATCTTGTAACTATTTTTCCCAATTAATTATTTGCCTTTTTTAGCCTGTTCCACCCCTGAATGATGAAAAAATCATCACTGATTACTTACTCCAGAAGGAAATAATTGTGTAGCACAAAAACAGTGCTTTACAAACTCTGTTATCTTGATTGCTGTCTCGTGAAGATTAACAAGCATTTTGTAACACAGAGGCAAAACACTGAAAGCTGAAATTTCTGGTCAAAATTAGGAGGTTGGTTTTGGCAAAAATAATATTTAAATAAAAAGTATATTCTCTCATAGGATTAATGCATCGGTAAGGTTAAGAGCTCAGTTAAGTTGCTGCATATGATATGTAGTAATTTAATAGTTTTCAACATTGTTATTAGCAGTAACAAGTGCAGTATCCTACAGCTTTTCCAGCTCCAGAAACTGCTATCTGGAAGCACTCCAAAAACAGGGACAAATAAAGTCTTTCCAAAGAATAACATTTCTATTTTACATAGTGAATTTGCAGCCTTCTTACTCTGTAAATATTCATAACCTTAATAACATTTGAAAAAGAAATATAAAGCAATTTACCTTGTTAGTCAAGTTCCTGGAGCTATCTGAAGCCAGTTAGAAATCACTGTAAATTCACCGCTTTTGGCTGCTAACCACTGTGTTTGTTTCCTGTCCTCCTAAGAATTAGCAGCATATAAAACTGGAAGTACATGCTAGCATTCCCAGATGTATTTCCATGCACACCTTATTAGCTATTGCTTCTAGTTTGACATTGCTTCAGAGTTTGGGCTTACCTCAGCTTTCTTGGATCTTCTTCTCTTTCTATTGGTCCCTGTTGTTAGGCTGTAATAGCTTGAGTCAGGCTACAAGCCGTGTTCTAGGAATACAGCCTCATATATACGCATCAGTGGTTACAGCTTTTAACCCTTGAAACAGCTAAGGCACCTCAGCACCTAGGCAGGAAAACAAGGAAATCCTGGCCTCACTATCAGGCAGCCACAGAGCTGAAGAGATGTAATTTTTTATGTTCTATAAGATGAGAGGAGCTGGTCTAGATGAAACAGGTAACCCAAAATGTACATTTATTCAAAATTTTTGTTAGAAGACACTTTACACGCAAAGCTCGCTTACATCATAATTCATTCTCATAATACCTGAATTGGCCACAAAGAATTAAAACCAGTGCCATCTGTTTCTACAGAAACATTTTATTTGATTTTTATTAAATGCAGATGCTGTCATGCCATTTAAAGACAAAATTCTTGATTAGGAGAAGAAGAGAGCAAAAGCATTTGCTTAGAATTTTTTAATAATGTATTTTCAGTTCTTTAAAGATTAAAACCTTACCTTTTCCTTTTTGTTCAGAGAGATGTTTACATATATTTCTACAAAGTTATAATGGTCTCCAGTGCCTCCTGCAATTTTCTTTTATCATTGATCTAAAGCAAACTCTTTCCAGCCAGCTTGCTCTCCAAAGATAGACACATATTTCTCACATTAAGTATTTTGGAAGATTTTTGTTTTCCTTTTTTAGTCCAAACTTAAAGTAACAACTTCATATAAGAAAAACTATCCATGTTCAAAGCCAGAACAATGACATAAATATTTTAAGGGAAAAGCTAATGAAAAATATTGAAAACATAAAATATAACCTGGTACTTTTAATGAGTTGTATTAAACTTAGTTACATAATTATTTAAATTTAGTTTTATCTGATTGATTTTAACCATAAAACCTGTAACATCTTTTCAAAATTTTTAATATCTTGCTTCTTAAACTCAGAGTGTCTCAAAAGAAGTTCAGAAGTAGAAAAAACAAAAAGTAGACAAAAAAAGGAACGCAAACCTTAAATACATGGGCAGCTTTCATTGATCAGTAAGGCGAATGTTAAATATGTCATAAATTTTTTTAATGACTGTATGTTTGTACTGCTGTGTTTCTTGTTCAGGAAAGAATGCATCCTTACCATCAGTATTTTTTGCATTGCTAATGTGCTTAAAAATAAAATAAGTACTGAAGTGTTTTACACTGCTAGAACTCCAGGCTCAACACCTCTTAAAGGTTATTAGGGATTTCTTACAAAGCAGGTATAAAACTGATTCCTTCGTGCATGCTAAGTAGTTTATTTTCATAGTTTAAATTAGATTAAATTAATTTACACCTATAGCTAAAAGTAAAGGTTCTAATTTAAAGCAGATGTACTAATTATAGGACAAAAGTCATTAAAAAAATTCATTTTGAGTGTCGCTTTAAACACCTAGAATTTAAAATGTTTAAGATTAAGACTTGGACCTCCTGCAGCAGAGCTGGTACCCCACATTAGTGACAGGGATGCTTGTTGGCTGGAGTCCACCCACGGGAGATGGGGAGAGGCGGAGGCACCCCGGTGTGGAGTTTGAAAGAGGTGTATGTCCAGTTGCGAGCCATTTAAGGAGGCTTCACCATGAAAAGTGCATCTATGACACTTGTAAACAAAAAGCAGTGCAATATAAAACTGGTTTGCATTTGTGCTAAATCTTCACAAAGTGTGTAGAGAGAATATGGAGACACTGAGGTCTCTTTGTCACTAAAGAACAAGCCAAGTCCATCCTGAATGCTGTACTGGAGGGTCTAAAGTTGCGAATCCTGATGGCAGATATCTGTTATGACACACTTAAATGCATGTTGCCAGATGTTTACATCTAGCAAAAACAAAAACAATCGATTTATCTTATACTTCATGGTGGTCTGAATTTACCTGCTAATCATGTCCAGATATTCATTATGCTATCACAGAAGTCCCTGGCAAAGAGACTGGCTGTTTACCTTGTGGCAGGCAGTGGTACTATTTGTGTGAAATACTGCTCAGCAAGGGGTCACAATCTGCCCTTTGTGGGTTTAGAGGCCAGGAATTTGGTCCTCATCAAGCACACATGTTTCCATCCCATTCAAAGGAGGAGTTCTTCACTAGGAGAAGAAAACAGCAAAGTATGTTTTCTGAGATTTTCACAATAATGTGAATTTCCATTTCTTCTGATGAAAACAAAGAGCAGGAAAAAAATGACAAGAAATGTCCTCAAAATCAGGAAGCAGGGGTGTGACAACTGTAATATGTATTCTCATATGCACTCAAAAATTTTTGAAATATCTCTGCACAAACTTGGGTGTCTTGTAGACTTGGATTGCTTGGGTGTCTAAGTAGACTTTGCAGAAAGTCTGCTTTCAATCAAATCTTTAAGATTATGCACATATCATGCATTTGTTCTGTTCAGTCCTCCATCATCTGGTGTAAATATCTCTTATTTAAAGGGTGCACTATATGGTGATAAAGTTTTATAGACTAATAAAAGACCATGGCCAAGATTTTAAAAAATGACTAATGGTTTGGGAGACTTTTTGTTTTGCATATTCAACCTGAGACTCTTTCCAGGACCTTATTTTCAGTAAGAGACAGCTAAGAATTTTGCGTTAATGAGGTAATTTTTAACTTGAGAAGCTGGGCGATCAAAGGCAAATATCAGTGAAACACAGAGGGTTCCTGAGACCATGAACAATCTCCCAAAAAGTACCAGTATGAAAGGTATTTGGATGACAATAAAAGGAAGAAGAAACAAATATTACAGTAAATAACCTGTGGGTACCCCACCCTGAATTTTGGAGAAAATTTCTTAGAGATGCTGTGGGGATTGTTCTAGTTTGATAAAGTTGTCTCACACTATTACGGGATTTTTACTCCATATGTCTACTTTAAATCCACACTGTTAATCAAGAGAATTTGTACTAAAAAATTATGAAAAAGTGAGGAGAGTCAACAACTGCAAGGGCTGGTGACATCTTCTTGAGAGGAGTAATATACATGCTTGAAACTAAAACAGCTCACAACCTTGAGAAAGACTTGAAGAGCAAAAAAGATAGACCAGAAAGACCCATTGGGAGGAGATACGGACAGCTGGGAGTGCTGCTTGGAGCTGTTGTTCTGTTTCAGCATCAGAGTTGCTGACAGTGAAAAAACACATTGCTTTCTTTCAGTAATGGCTGCCATATGTCTCAGATTTAGTTCGGAGCAAGGTCTGTTAAGCATCAAGCATGTGTATAGTTCCTCACCAGCAAACCCAGGAGTACACTGCAAGCACAGCTTATCCATTAGCCCTGTGGATTGCTCCATTTAGCAAAGGCTGCAATCCAGGGTGCCTAATTTGGGCAGTACTTTACTAAAAAGCTATGCTCCTTGCTCCACAGGACCATCAGTTCATCTGAAACTGGCTCTCGAATTATCTTACTGGTTACTAGAGAAAAGCTAACGCTTCAAAAGCTGAAGAGAGTAAGTCCGGTTTGCGTATCCTTCATCCTACACTCCAGTGGTAGCTCCAGACATCTTCAAGGGGCTGCTGACTTTTACCCGGAGTTCAGCCTGCCTCTTTCACTTCTGATGACAGGCATGTAGTGATTTCTCTCTTTCTGCATTGCTGCTCTGAGTTTTACCCAGAGTAAAAACACAAAACTTCTATTTCCAAACAGTTCCCTGACCACCAGACAGTGACATATCTCAATTAATAATATCTGCTGCTCCTTTGAAAAAAAAACACCTCAAAAGGTCAGCAAGATCAAAGAGTCTAAAAGAAAGCAGATGACTGAGCCTGTCAGGCTAGCCCAAGGGACACTGCCGACAGATCAAAGGACCAGCCCAGATGTTCCAGACCCTGCTCCTGTGGATGTATTTTACTCTTCATTACTCCTAGTGGATAAAAAAATGAAAAAAAAAACAGACTTAGGAGCAGAGATGCTGCACCTCTCCTAAAGCCTAGAATTACCCGCTTAGACCTCTCAGTGGAAGAAATTGCATTTCTTACTTAAATAGGCATTTTTTGTGCATATGCGCAAAAGTACGAAGTATAGGGAGTTTTCATGGGGAGCTTTAAATTTAGATAAGAATACATTGCCTAAAGAATCCCTGGGGAACAGATTGACTGGCTTAATTTGTTAAATGGAGATGTCATGTGACCTTCTGTTTATATAGGATTTAAGAAGTTAAGATCCTATCCTAAAAGTCCAGAAAAAAAGCTCTAGCAGTTTACTTTCTACACAACTTCACTCCCTTGTAAAAACCACAGTGGGAACTGAGTAGCTTAGCTCAAAGAGATCATTGCACAGCAGCACATTTCAGAAATGAACAGCTATGGAAAGGGGCTCAGCTTTTATGGGAAATATACTGGTCTCCTGAATACGCTTCATTAAATAATTTTTGGCACTCTGTTCCCTTTCTTTCTGTTTTGAACTCTTTACCACAGTGACACCATAAAAGTTCCATGACACAAGGCCAAGATCTGGTATTTGTCTTGGCTTGCTAGGTTTACTTTACCTACTATGTAAATGTTGCTGTCAATCTCTTACTTTAGTTTGTTTTCATGCTTTCAACAATTTCAACACTGAAACAAATCTATGCTGCCCTGGGTAGCAGGTTTAGATTTTTAAAATGCTAAATGTATCTTAAACTAAATATCTAATGTTCATTTATCAATTACACACATATATTGAGTTACTGGGCCCACGTGTGGCTATTTAGATGATTTATGTTTTCCAGACAACTAATGGTAAATTAAATCGTGTATTAGTGATCTAATACCCATTCTGTAAACCTGCAGTTTTGAAACATAGACCATCAAGGATTAAATATTCTGAGATAACATAAGGATAGTGAAAACAAGCTGTTTTCACTATCCTTTAATTATATCCTTATGCTTAATTTAACTTCTGTTTTATTTTCTTCTGCTGTTAAAGAATTCCAAAGGTATTTTAATTCATCTTCATTTTAGATCCCCACAGTAAGACAATGGATTACAAGAAGTTTAAACTGTCCTGTCTTCTAAAATAAATGACAAGGTGTAAAAGGCATAAAAGGCAACTCCCACAACTTAGTGAAAAAAAAAAATTCCCCTTATAATAATGCTCTGCTATAGTGATTTTGCCACATGAGCAATTCAAGGTTCAGGGGCTTTTTTAATATTTAGAAAGAAAAGCCAAATGGCATAAGCTATATGAAAACTCAGCTCTTATTTTCCATTAATTGAAGTAATTTTTGTTCTAATTTTTAATGCAGATACTCTTGGGAAATACTGAAATTAAACATCAGGCTGTGTGATTTTTATTTTCATGAATTGCTATATCAGTCATTGCTTTCAAGAACTGGCATTTCCCAAAGCACTTGAGTTTTCTTCCAGAGTCCCGACTTCAAGCTCAGATCTCGCTCTCCATGGCTACTCCAGTCACTGATTATCCTTTCAGATGGAACACGCTGAAACTAAGTTTTTATAGTGTAGATGAAATTCCTCACCACCCAGCACTTTGATGCAAACTGACATCACCTTTTTCTTTGAAGACAGCTCTGAAACCCATCTCCAGGGAGAGTTCATCATCCATCCCTGTCCCAGCACCATGCAGTGCTTCAGAGCCCTAAGTAACCCGAGGGGTGTTCTTCAACACTACCTGCTCTTTTCTTAAACCATGATTCCATGCTCTTCATGGTGGCAGCCGGGAATCCCAGCAGTAAATGCTTAGTTCCCTTCTGAATTCTTTGTATAATATGTACCTCAGCTCAAGGCTGTGATTTTCACTAGGAGTAACATACCTTTTCTTCTTCTGAATAGAGGGTGGGAAGAAAAATACTGCAGGGGATGATTTTTCTTACCCAGACTTAGGAACCTGAATAATAAAAAAAATTCATTCTTTACACACGTAGATGTTGTGCATATTTGACACATGTACACATGTTTTTGTACAAATTCGTCTTGAAATCTGTGCGGCATTGCACATAATTTTGAGAACTTATTAGTCCTACTGTTTATTTTTTCGACAGCAAAATGGCTGTAATGATGAAAGCTAAGAGGAAAGTTCAGGAAACTTTTGCTCATTGAGTTTGGAAACCAGTATAAATAGTAAGATGGATGGCAAAATCACCTGATGTGATACTGGAAAGATGATGGAAATAGTAATTTTGAAAGACTTGTTTATGTTCGAGACGGCTTATTATTAAATTGGTTTGTAAGGTATGAAATTTCTAAAGGCTTCAAATACTTCTGTCTGAAATATTGTGCATGTTTCAATGAAAGCATTATCATCAATAGAAATAGATATTTTACAAGTGTTATTTAACAGATTCTGAAGTGTCTTTGTGATTGTTTGAATATATGCTCTAGTCAGGTTGACCAAACACCGCAACAGTCTTGTATGCATTGCTTCACACTAAGACTCACAGAATAAAGACAGATTTTGCATGTCTGATGAAGAGCAGAAAACTAAAATAAGCAAATTCTTTAGTATTAAGCAGCTAGTTAAGTATTCTGGCAAATAAATGTGCTAAAATTCAACCATTTGAACAATGTAGGATTTTTTTCCCAAACATTTTAAAGTATTTTTGAGCATCTCATAACAATGGATTTAGACACTGTAATTCAAAATATCACCAAAGAGTTCTTTCTTGGAGGAAATGAAAAGCTCAATGATCATTTATACCTTTCTTTGTGAGATGGGTTTGCTTTGCCCTCTTTTGTCAGAGCAATAGTACTTTTTCCAAAATAAAGCTTTCATCTTCTTCAGAAGTCAGGCGCATTTGACCAAATCCCTTTGTTTCTGCGTTGTCGTATGGACCATATATAATATTTCTCTTCTCATGTATTTCCCTAATTTCTTCACTGCCTTGTTAATTAGACTTTCTTTTCTGCTTTTCTTTAACAATTTCAGATTAAAAAGGTATGCTATACCACAGAGGTACTCCATAAGAGGGATTATTCTTTAAAAACATTCTAGTAATCAAAACTTGTTAAAAATATCCTGTTATCTGATCTGTATATTAAGAATTCAAATTACAAAAAGGAAGATAATTCGCCTCCCAAAATACGTAGAAGGGGTTGCACCTACAAACCATCATGGTTTATAACACCGAAGAGTAGCAATAAGTACATTTTCAGATATTTTAGTGCCCACTGAAACCCTCAGCACCTCATAATATAAGTGTATCTTTATAAATTAATGGAGCGATAAACAAACGAAAAAAAACCCCAGCAGATAGAACCTTGAGGGTCCACAAAAGCATGAAACTGAGAGCAACTTAAAGTATCCAAACTGAAATTTTCAAAGCAAAGTGGTTTTTGTTATGCAGTGGGCACAGCCTCAAGCACGTCAGTCTCACTTTCGAACTCATTCAAGTTGGGCACTTCAGGCAGGTCACCTCTCTGAGACAGCAGATGGGATCCTTCTTGGGCTTCCAGTGTGTGTAGATATGGGCATAGTTACTTCCTGCTTAGCCCACAACCTCCATCTTATCTCAGAACCTGGGTACAGTGTGATAAAAAGTGCTCTAGCTTCTAAAGCTGCTTTTCTTTACATAATGAAGTGGTAATTTGCCCTGGTTCTTGAACCTGACCTTTCTACCTTCAAGGTGAGAAGTGTCCTAAAGTACAGTCAGCTCCTTTTCTTTCTCTGTGCCAACTGATGTTGCACTGTTCAGACTAAGTAGAAAAGAGAGTTATTTACCTATGAAAGCCTTAAGGCCTAACAATTAAGTTCTTTTCTTACAGATGGAAAGTTTTTTAACCTAATCTAAGTCTTTTAACTTTTTTAGTCTGAATCAGAAAAAAAATTCAGAACTATAATGTCCTCCATGAGCCCGCTGTCCATTAGGATGGTATCATGTTTGCCAGGGCTGTCCCACATGGGAGAGTTAAATGGGATGGGTCCCTGTCTTCACTGCTACTACTCAGTAAATCACAAGTGTTAAAATGGCAGCAGATTTGCACAAGCCAGCTAAGATATTGAAAGAAAGATTCCACAGTTTCTGCCTGTGGAATCTGTACCTAAATGTCAGCTGAGTTAAGATTTTGTGAGCATCATGGGAGTTGGAATTATGCACTGAAACCTCAAATAAGAGATTTTCTACATGAATGTCATGATAAACTCTTCAGCCATAGAACTGGTTTTTAAAATTGATATTGTTCCCCATTGGCTGCTAGTATTCTTAGAATCACAGATTCACAGAAATTATAAATATATTTGAAGAAACATCTGAAGGTTTTTTAGTTCAACCTCCTTCTAAAACTAAGGCTAACTTCAAAGACAAATCTGTCCCTCAGGGCACTGCCCATGCAAGTTATGAAAATTTCTGAGGATGGAAAGTCCGCAGCCTCCTTGGGCAATCTGTGACAGTGTTTTATGAACTCACTGCAAAGAATTTTTTTCATGCCCAGCTCAAACTTCTCTTTCTGTAACTTTTTCTTTGCTGCTGTTCCCTTTGACTGCACACCCTGGAGCTGGATGCTTTTTCTGTAGCACTGTTTTAGGCAGTGGAAGACTGCAGTATGACATGGACCAAGACATATGGTATATTCAGAGTGGCTAAGGGAAGTACCTTGGCGTTACCTGGAAAGAAGAAGGCTGGGGGAAGTTCTCTTAACAGACTTACATCTTAGTGGCTCTCCACCAAACTTCACTTTGCTTTTTAATCTCACAATTTCTTCCATCTTCAATCTATGCTCGTTACAGCTGTACATATGACAACTCAGACTGCCTTTCTGAATGATGTTTTGCCTTTTAGTCCCCAGTTGTCCAAATAAGTGGGTTCATGCTAAGCAGCTACCTACTTATTGCCTTTCACTAAAACCAAAGGTTTGTAGTAGAGATGGGACCCTGCCAGGTTCCTTGCACTAGAAGTACAGCTCTATTTAACAGCTAACTGCTCACTCTTTTCGTGATCCATTTGACTATGCTGGATTTATAAAGCAGTAGAGGGCATGAAGGATTTATTATTCCAGTAGTCCAAAAATTCAAAATGTGTCTCTGCCTGTTCCTTCTAGGGAACTTCTGCAAGTTAACTTAATATGAAAAACATCTTTTAAATCAGACACTGCTTGTTGACTTGAAAGGTAACTCTATCTTTGCAAATGGCTGTGCAACACACTTGCAGACCAGCTCCCAGAATTCCATGGGTAAGGTTTTTGTCTGTGGCATTTGTATATTGTAGTTGTACTACTTCTTTTCATTATATTTGTAGCAAAGTTTCCTTTTTTATCTGCTTTCCAATTTGTGTCTTTCCTAAAGTTCTTCATTTTTGTGAGTTCTTCCATATGAAACTTCACATGAAAGTTTTATGATATATTTAACAATTTTGACCTGAAACAAGAAGGAACACATATCATAAGTTGTGTAGCTATACTGTAGGTTGCATAGTATGTAGCCCTAGATTCAGGCTTATTTACCCATTCCGCTGTCTCCATGCTACTGCAGCTGAGTTATGTTTTCACATTGCCTACTTTTAAGTAACATGTTTGCCCCAGTACTCATAAGTATTTCATAATATTACCAGGTTAGGTAGAAACAGAGGTATATGCATCATGTTTTTCAGTTTCCAGAATACTGAGGGCTTTATAACCAAGATCTATCACTTTCCTCCCCAGGAAGGGCAGAAATTGCAAGTTAGAGTGACTCAATTTCCAAGGCACTAGCTCTGTTAAGTATTCCCCAACATCTAAATCTCTGCATAGTGTCTAGAAAACCATTTATGCTGCTTTCATAAAATGAGAGCAAAGGAGCAGGTATATTGTTTCCTGTTTCTGTAACATATGTAGAGATGGGGAACTTGAACAGTCTCTGTAGTGATTTAGAACACTTCATTAGTGCAAAAGCAGAAACCAGAGCTTTTGTGTCTCACAATGTGAAAGAAGAGATATTGTGGCCCATCTCTCCTTTAGCAGAAGGGTCTCATGTTCTATTTTTCTTTTTTTCATAAATAGCATGACAAGCTAGCTGTGCAATGTCATATCTCTCCAACTAACCATGAATTCTGAACCACAGAAAAGAGATGTTCGAGACAGAAGTGTACTGCCAAATGCCATTTTCTTTTACTTGGCTGAGTGCTCATTGCAAGCTGTAAAGGTTCCCTAGTTTCTGAGGGAAGTAGTTGGTACTGTTTGAAATTTTGACAGAGGGCTTCCTTCTATTGTATCCCTTGAATAAAACATCAGAATGCCTTGTAGATATCTGTGGATAATTTTTTGCAACATAAGGGTATGTAGAAAATATCTTCAACAAGTTCTAATCTATCATGAGGAGGACTGTTCTCAGTCTCACTGCTAAAACCTTTTCATTTTGCATAAAAGTGATTGGTTTGCTGAAATAAGCTGAAAAGAGGAATACATTTCTGTTGTGTTGTTAGGTTACAGCAATCAGGTGACAAATCTCATTGCCAGTATGTGCTCTAGAAGTCTTAGTGTACAGTTTATTTTTCTATGAAGGGAACAGTTGGGTTAAAAGCTCTCTGGAAATGGTTAAATACCACATCCTGTACATTTTTCTTTCCTTTGGGGAGTTTTGCATGCACTTCCTTCTTCTTTTTCTATGCTATGATGCCCAGGTGCTATTCCACAGTGATTCCCACTCTGATGTGTTCAGAAAGCCCTAGATTTAGATTTCATTCTTCTATGAAAATTCTAGCCTACTTGTAACAAATTTTGCTGTCAATTCTTGCTGTATGTGGGTAAAAAACCAGCACCATTGGTGAATTCCAAAAGGAAAAAAGTGAGGAGGGAAGTATTTCTATTGTTTTCTGAATCTCTCCTTTTGTTTTAGTCCCATGTTTCTTTGTGAATTGTGTTTTGATTTTGAACATCTGGAACTGGCAACGTGCAGACTAAATGGTTTGGCATGAATTGGCTTGGGGTTTTTTTCAGAGGTGATAGTTTCTGCTTTTGCTATAGAAACTAACAAAGTTTCTGTTTGAGTGTTTAACAGTCTAGTAGTTGAAAAGAAAATAGTACCCGTGGGATGATCTGTGCTTGCAAGCAAGCCACTTACAGCTCTCAGTTACGAACACATTCATTTTAGTGTGTTCCAGGATGCTGACAATATTTGGGCTATTTATTCCTGAGTAGAATATATTACCATGCCTTTACCATGTGTAGCTGCATTTTACTCACCACCTGTGGTTTCTGAGAGATTCCACTGTTCTTTTGAATGTACTGAGACATTAATTCACACGTTTTCATAGTGCCGTGATTCCCACACTGCAAACTTCATAAGGCATCGATTTACTAGCCAACACAAGTGTAGTGGTGCATGTTAAATTATGCTTACAAACATATTGAAACGTCAAAGTAGAGAAAACAGTTTATTTAACCTCATAATAAATTTTTATAATTATAGAATAGCTTAGATTTTCTTGTCTTAACCTGATTTTTTTTTCATTTTATAAAAGAAAGAAACATAGTTGACAATGATATGGACAAAAGAACACTATTTGATATGTTTTACTTTCTACAGTCTGGTTAAAAGTAGCATGCAAGTAATTGAATAAAAATATTTGTATATATGATTTATTTTGAAATAGCAATTATACCAGCAATGAATAAAAATCTTACTGTGAAAGTTAAATGAAGGTATGACAAAAAGAAGAGTAAACAATTTTTTAACCTGAATTTTTTTTCCTTATCTTTCAATATTCCGTTAATTTAACAATGTCATAGTCTCTGAACAGATATTTTCATAAATTTTAAGTTGTTCAAAGATTGTTAAATCATTTGTAATGGGTAACAATATATAAAAGGCATGATAATTAGGAAAGATGGACAAGAATCTTGTATTTACACAGGCCAGCTCATACTGCTCAACAGAACCCACGATGAAACCCACCTGACTTCCCAGTGAGTCTGGGACCTGCTGGCATGTATTGCATGCATGGATATAGATTTTTATGAAGCTGAATCTTTCTCATCAACTCACCTAGCCAGATGAAGGCACATCGGGCACCAGATTTGGTAAATCTTGAGCTTTCTAAATGGAATCATGTGTAAAAATGTGCACATGTTCCCTTAAGGTTGCCAAGTGCATGCTAAATATTAACAAACAGAAGGGATAATATGCAGTTTGACACTTGCTTTAAGGCATATTCTAATTTTAAAGCACTATCAGGGTGTGTTATTCCTGTAGGTACAACCTCTGGAAGGGAACTGGGTGACCCCAGGTATTTCACTCCAGTGAAATCTCAGCAGCCACCCGAAGGCAGTTGTACATCTCCTGTGGCAGGTCAGCACGAGTGAGATTGTTTCCATCCAGGCGCAGATGTGTGATCCTGGAATAGGTCGTTGGTCCAACTACCTTACAGAAGCTGCTCAATGGGAACTCTGAAGGAAAGGGAACAGAAATAAGAGGAAAACATGAATAATTAGGACAAATAGGACAAAAGCGTTATTTTTCTGCTGTTTTTTATTTCAGTTGGAAGTTGAGACCTTAATTCATTGTAATATCCAAAACATTTTGCATTTACACTGATGTAAATCCCCTTAAGTTTATTGAAACTTGAGGGACTTGTGTTGGGAGAGGTTCTTTCCATTAGTTGTAAGAGGTTCAGAACTTCAAGACTGAGTTCTCCCGATACCGCTTGCTCCCAGTACAAATTTGACTTTTAGACTTCAGATTTTACATAGAGGTCTAATCTGGCATTTAGATAAAAAGAAAAATGACTCTCCAGTAAAACTAGAGATGCAGAGGGAGGAATCAGTCATGTTGGGTACATCACAATGGAAGGGCAAAACTGTTTTATAAGATATTGAAGGAAGTAAAAAGTTTCTGAAGAAATTGAAATCATGATACAGCCTTACCCTAAAGAACAGGCAGTCCAGGGGGTGTCTGTGTATTTTGTATGTGTTTTATTTGTGCCATTTTGATTTACCTGCTTCAAAATGAAATTTGGGTCTAGGGTAGGAGAAGAGTCTTGCTTTCAAATTGTGCAGTTGAACCTTTCCACATCAGGATTCGAATGAAAGTATAAATGCAAAAAATGCTTATAAAAATATTTACATGTATTGTAGTTTATATTTCATGATTTATATGGTCTCTATTCAGTTGAGGTAGTATTTGGTTCACGTAATACCAGACAGATCTTGAATGGAAATCCGTCTTGTATCCTTTGATCAGTATTAACCGTAAACTAGAAATTACATGAATCCCTGAAGTTCTCTGCTCCTTTTGCAAAGCATACACATACCCATATTATAGGCCTGTTTCATGCAGAGAAGATCTGTCCTCAAGAGAGAATGTATGTGAACAAATCTGATGCCCCCTGCATACCACATTGTGTAGTTTTGCAAAGAGGGTCTTCATTCCTGTGTTTCCTTTGAGTCAGACAGAGGATTAGTCTATTGAAAAGCTCCATGACTACTAAAGAAGCAGTCTGAGAGAGTTGTTCTTCTTCAGAACACTGACATCAGATGAATTCACACAGAAGATACTTTGAAAGGTTAAAGGGATTCCTTCAACAAACCCATGCATCTCATAATTTCTCAGACATCAAGTTAATATTATCAGAATCAAACGCCATTTGATTTACCGATCATAGGTCACCTTTCGTATCTTTTCAGTGTGGCTACTTAGCTCATCTAAGAAAATGTGATCAAATTGTAGTACCAAAGGAATTGGAGGAAGTACCTTTCAAACCTCCTCATTAACTTCTGGAATAACATTCTTCTAACTGGATTCTTCCAGAACTTGCATTACAATAATTTTCTGATGAAACATGGCTTTTGTACAGTAAGTATAAATGTACAGGCGGCTCTTTAGAGCATAAGAACTTAGGTAATTTTTTGGACAGAGATATGATGTTGAGAGTGGGTAAAGACTCATGTATCTGCCACAAAACAAGTGTTTTTGAGTAGAGGTTAAGGAAATATAATTCAAAAGTCAGATCTTGATCACCAATTTGATTAAAGCAAATCAAAGAAATTTCCTAGATTTTGTGTATTGTGCAGCCTTCATTTGGAAGGGTGGGAGATGAATGGCATCCTTTGGGCAGTCCGTGTTGTAATACAGTAAAATTTTAAGACTTCTGACCAATTCTGATACCCTTCTGGTTCAGAATGTACCTGCAGAAGCAAAGTAATGATTCTTGTGCATTAAGTTCATATAATCTGAGGTGTTTAGGGTTATGTCTGTGGCATTTTGCTGAGTGAAAACAGAAATTCCTGATATTTTAACTCATTTTCTTGGGGTATAGGCTATACTATTAACTATTTAGTTCTAGTTTTCTTCAGATAACTTGGGTTTAATTTGTAAAATTTAAAATAAACATGAATTCTAATATAGATTTTTTCCGTCTTCTTGTCGTTCAGTAATGACACAGTTAGTATAGTTCCGCTGATGAAAAATGTTTAAAAATTTTTAAAAATTAAATTTAAGGGTTTTTTTTCCATATTGTTACTTTTGAGCATAAATACTAACATTTGGTTGCAAAAGAAGGTATGCTTATACAAGCTGGATAGATGGTTAACTACTCGAAGGATGTAAACTTCATATATGCAAACCACAAAATCCAACTGTGTTGCCAAAATTCTGATCTGTGCTGACTGCTTATGAGACTAAAACCACTTGGGAAGTGGATGCAGATCCTGGCCTCACAGAAGTCAAATGGACTCTGTCAGGGACCTCAGCGGGATTCTGCTCCAGTATTTGGTCCACACTGTTTGAATGTGGGTATTGATTTTTTATACTCCTCATACAATTGTCAGTTGTTAAAAACATACAAAACAATGTTTCATTTTAATTGCAGTCTCCACTAGCAGAAAACAAGTGAGTTTTGTGAGTGCACTTGATGGGCTGTTACCTGTATGGGGAACTGCAATCCATGAGACTAGAGCACTAGTGGCATAAAATATCTCAGTAGTTTACCTCCTCTTTTGTCACACTCATTAATGTTGCAGGTGAAAAAATGTCTTCCTGAATTTATAAAATTCTGGTTCAGAGGCAGTGTACCTGGAATTTTTCCCAAATATTTTCCCAACACAGAATTCTTGCATAAGCCAGATACTGAGAGAACAAGAAGTATTGGATGAAAACTGGATTTTCATCTAACAATACAGTGGGCAATCCTAACAGGATCTGAAATCCCGTAGTCATTATTCTTGGTCTGTTGTGCAGTAATCACATGTAAAACATTTCTAGACAGGCCATGTTAAGAAAGTCCTTTGGGAATTGATGGAATGGGTCAGATAAAAGACCATAAAGCACCTCCACAATTCTGATTGGAATAAGCACAATTACGGAGCATTTCCTGATCCAGTCAATGGACTGGAGCAGAATATATAGTTTCTTAACTGTCCTTTGGAACGTTTTCATATTTCCCCTTTTATACTCCATTTACATGGAGTAACCCCATTTCTTCCTGGGGTTTCATGTGAAAACAACTATTTTCTCCTTAATCCCTTACAAGTACAAATGAAATATGGAGAAGTCCATTTTGAAGCCTCTTCGTGTTTCACTGAACCTCTTTGATTCTTGCATTTTATTTTCTATCTTGCAGAGTTTCTTTTTGCCTTGAGGGAGACATAGCAAATTAAGAACTCTGAAGAAATATCTTTATGTTAGGTCTCGGTATAAGGAAAACTTCAAACTAAGTAAGCATAATCTGAAAGATTATAACTTTTGTGCATTTTAGGACAAATTGTCATTACTCCTTGTACAGAAGTCTCTCACTGCATATATGTACCATGAGGCCACTGCATGGAAAGGAAGCTGGCCTTGTTTACAGTTACCCTTACAAATCAAACGAAGAAACTGGTCATTGTTTTGAGGCTTAAGTACTCGGAGATCAACCAACTCAATTTTCCAAAAGACTAGGCACTCGCAGCTGTAGGTCAGGTGTTGTGAATGGTGAAAAACAAAGGCCTTGATTGCCCTATGTATTGTACTTTATTAAACTGTAATGATTATTTCTAATTAATTTTTATCCCACATTGTCAGTCAGCATCTTAGGGAACTATATGTTATGCCTGTGAAGTTAGGTAGTTGATAAAACTGATTATTGAAGTCTGCTAGATTTTATGGTAAAGAAAACACCCAGTAAATCATAATTCTCTTGCATCAGTCCATACGGTAGCAATGACAGTATAGCAGTAGCTGGTGAACACCCACTCCCCACATCATCCCCCTGGAAATGCAGCTTTCCATGAAAAGCTAAAATTGTTGGCATAGTTCTTGACTCTGAAGTCCTTGGAAAAGTGAGGAGCAGCCAAGCTTGGTACCTGCGTATGTTGCAGAAGGCTCAGATAGTTTTAAGGAGGCAAAAGTGCCTCATAGATCTCATGAGAAATTAAAAATCATCATTAGCTATTTTAGGACTGGCAAAGTATCTGTTAGAGTTCCACAGGTTGCTGTACATAGTGCCTTACGTGGGAAGTATTAACTCACTGTTTCGCCTCATCAAAACAAGGAACTGAAATGCACTAGGAAAAAAAAGCCACTGAGAAAAATGAAACATAGTAAATACAAAACATTTCAAAATGTCTTTCTCTTAACCCATGATGGATACAAGGAGGCAAACAGAAGGGAGGATTTTGTGGTTTACTTTGTCAGCCAGCAAGATGATATAAATCCTCCTGCAGAAACATTGTTATGTTTGACACACCTCCCTCTCCGTCAGGGATTACCACTGACAGAGGCACAGCTGGAGAGCTTCCCACAGGGTGGTGAGGCCTCTCCAGCTCTGCAACACCTCCGTGTCAACCCAGGAATGGGACAGCTTTGTAAAGGCCCTGTCTCAGCAGAAACCTCCGTGGTCTCATGCAAGGTGTGGCATTTCTTGACTTCAGAACAAACATTTTTCAAATCATAATTGAATAGACACAAGTTTGCCAGCTGGCCATATGATGTGGCATATGTGGGGATGAAAAGAAAGAACAGGGTCAGCTCCTTGGATTTCAAGGTAGGTTTGGAGGGATACTGCATGACACAAGTGAGGACAGAAACAAATGCAGTTACTCCGATGCATCTTTTTCTCTGAGTCTTGTGCCTGCTGCCTTATGAATTTATTGTGGTCTCCCTTTCTCCTCCCTCCAGCACTTTGACTACCAGCTCCTGAAAAGTTACCATAGTCAGATCCTCACCTGACATCTCTCTCTTTATGTTGACTTAAGAATTCTGGACATCTTTTGCACTGATCAAACATTTCACAGTTTTTTCCTGAATTGCATAAGACAACTCCATTGGCTTCTATGCAGGTACTTCAATTTAGACGAGATGAGAATTTGAGCAATAATACCCACATTAGTATGAAATGAGAAGTTTCTCTCTTTAAGGATATATTGAGTGGCTATTAGGTAAATATGTGTCTGTTAACATGAATGTGGACAACTGTCAGGTAAACGGCAGTGTGCCAACAGTTTAACCAGTACTATTTTTTCAGACTGGTTCGTCTGTCATTTCAGATACTTGCATTGACCATCAGTATCTTGTCTGTGGTAAACATTAATGAATATGTGCAAATTTAACTCACTGTTAATTTTGTTGACTTGGAGGTAGAAGTTTTCCAGGTTCTCACTGACAGTTGGAATGCTCTTCAGCTGGTTGAAGGAGAGATCCAACTCAACCAGTGATGTGATGTTGAAGACATTACCTGGTATTCCAGAATCTGTTAATTTATTGTGGGATAAACGTAAATATTGCAGGGCTTTAAAACCTTGGAAATACTCATCGGGAACATTGGAAATCTGGTTATTATCAAAATACAGCATGAGCAAGGAGTGAGGCAGTCCTGTTGGTAGCTTTGTAAGTTGATTGAAGCTTAAGTCAAGATACAAAAGCGAATTCAGGCCTTTAAAAGCCCCAGAAATAGAATCTGCTTTCAGTTGATTGTTCTGGAGGTGAATGACAGTCAGATTCATCAGCCCCTCAAGTGCACCAGGATTCACTTTTGTGATCTTGTTGTGACTTAATTGCAGATCATCTAGAGTTTTGGGGAGTGGTCCAACAGCTTCAGTCAAATTGTTGTAGTTGATGTGAAGTTTCTTCAGGTTCTTTAGTTTAGAGAAGACTCTTCCCTTAATTTTTGAATTTTCCAAATGGTTGTGATCTAGGATCAGCCACTGTAGGTCTGTTACATTGTCAAATGCGTTCTCTTCAATTCCCTCAATCATATTGTTTCGAAGATAAAGGTATTTTATTCCACTTGGTACAATTGGAATGGTTTTCAGCTTAAGATTGTCACAATACATGGCAGTAGGGTAGCTTAAAGGACAATTGCATTCTGGTGCACAGACTGCTGCGGATGGCCCGAAAGGATCATAACCATAATCATCTCCAGGACCGTAGTCATACTGGCAAAAAATGCCACTAATCAACAGCAGAAAGACAGGTAGGGAGTTTAAAGTCATCTTTCCAATATGTCTTGTTCCTGTATGGTGAAAGGGAATAAACAAGATATTACTTTATTTTTTTTATCTCTTTCAGCAATATTTGAAAATTTACCACACAAGGATTATAATTAAAAACTAATTAGGGCTCCCATTTAAAGATAGAAATATTAGGTTGTTAGTATTACATTGTTACTCCTATAAACTTACTGCCCCTGCCTTGTATAATCTTCCTTTGTAATGCAAAATTGCTGGCCATTCTGCCGCTGTAAGTAAAACTCTTTTTATCTCTTTCTGCATTCATTCAGTAAGTTACAAAAAAGATGATGAAGCACAAGGTTTTTAAACTTGGCACAGAAGTTTTCAGTTTTGCTGGAGGCCATGTTCAGAGGCAGTTCTGCCACTTAAATTCCATCAAACGTTCCTAATGTGCTGAATTGTCTCATCTATCTAAACATGTGGCTGTTTGACCTAAGTTAGAAAGAGGCAGAGAAGGTAAAACTGAAGGTAATGCTCCGATGAATTGTGTGTTGTTAGGATGTGTGTAGCTCGAAAGAGCTTTTTCTCATGGATTATGTCCTGTAAAGCATGGTCTACTAAGGTACATAGTCACCTAAAGAAAAAAGCTAATAGAAATATAAAGCATATTGTGTCCAACATGCCAAACAACCAGTATTGCATGTGTGTGCAACGGATCTGAAGTTGCTGAATCTGACAACGGTTCTGAAGTGCCTGAATTTCACATAGTGCAAATCTTGCAAATTCTCTATACAACAGATGTGTTGGTTGTATTATATGTGCATTCTAAATCAATTCAACAATAAAACACTGGCTTCACACAGTTAGTCTTTCAGTTTACTTGCAGTAAAACGACATCCCTAGGTGTCCTTGGGGTCGTTTGTGATTCAGCTTGAGTGGTGTCACTTAACTTTTTAAGGCCATACCTTTCTCATCAGATACTCCAAAAGATGCCAATTAATCTGTGAAGGCTAGTATCTTGTTTAGACCTCTTACCAGCTAGATAGATGCTCTGCTGGAAAAGTAGGTCTACAATCAATAAATTTTTTTTTGATTTTCACCAGTAAAAGACAAGGCTCCAAGTACTCAACTACTGTTCAGAGAATGAGGGCATTAAGAAAATCCTTGAAACCTTTTTCTTCCTCAAGTAATTTCAGAAAGTATGTGAAGCCCATAAACAGACCACAAGACATTGCTCTCAGATCTGGGCAATCTTCCAGCAGAGTAAGTTAGTCTTGCTATTGGAATTGTTACACAGGGGACTAAAAGTGCAGGGCCATAGCTACAAAGTTTTCCCTAATTCTAAATGTCTTTGCTTCTATTGACTGATAAAAGCCACATGACATTCTAGTGAGGTAACAATCTCCTCTAAAGTACCTCTAGGCAGGGCCTAGTGATCTCATTCAGTACAGCACAAAGAATTTTTAAAAATTGTTCTTATGTTACCTCAACTCGATAACCCACAAAGTCCCACTGCTAGATATTAAGCTGCTGTCCCCTGAAAAAAGAATCTGATTGCATAGTGTCTCCATGGTGTTGGTCCCATCACATTTACCTAATTACAAACCCTAGGATAATCATAGAAATATTAGTTGTCAGTGTAATTTTCTTTGTCTATCTTTCATTACTGCATGTAAACATGCAACATGAGCATGAGCTCAACCTTCAGTCCCCTGCTGGTACAAATAAGTACAGCTCATCTGAAAGCAAAGACTGCTGCAGTAACACAATTCATCTCAAAATCCAGTCCTATTTAGGTACTAAACATTAATGAAAGGAAATCAAGTGCTTCTGCATTCAAAGTACAAAAAAAGTGTAATGAACTTCTTGGACTACACTCTTTGGCCCTAAAGTGACGTTTTTTACACATCTCCTCAACTGCATAGTTTTAAAATAACATAGATATTTTAAATTAAAATTCTATTGTTCATCTAGTTTCAAATTATATTTGTAATGCTGAGTTTCATTAATTTATCATAGTCTGACAGCCCTTTAAATAGTGTGCAAAGTTTAACTGTGCTGCAAAACCCTGGAAGTAATTAAAATGCTAGATAGCAAGTGTTTTGAATTAATTTATCAACAATTTTTTAGAATGTATGTGACAATTCTGTACTTTGAGGACATATAGGCATGTGTGTGACATAAAACAACAAAGTAAATATGTAATGTATTTAACTTTTTTTATTCATGCATTTCTCATTCAGGTATCTAAATGTTTCTCTGTCAGAAGTGTAAAAGGTTAAGAGATTGTGATTGTTTGTTGCACTGAACTACATGAATCCAAAAGATAAAATCAGAATACATTCTCAGACATTTATCTTATAATATAAACATGCTTTAACTAATTGTCTGTGCCTGTTCTAAGCAGTTGTGTTGCAAAATACCTGTGAAAATATTTGTGAAGTTACTCAGGCAACTTGCCAAAACACACTAATTGGTAAATCCATGATTGTGGAAAAAGACTTGCTAGATTAGAGTAGACATACTATTCAAGCTATGCTTGACCTTGTCTATATTTCCTTAATTACAGTTATTGTAAAACAAAATAAATATAAAATTAACAGTCAATAAACATTAATTCTGTAGCTTAAATTCTTACACAGTTTGCAAAAGATTATATTTTTAAAAATTTTCACTAGTGTATTTAAAACGTGCTTTAAAATTAATTAGAAATTCAAAAATACCTCCTGTTTCCTTCCCATTGTTTATGTGATTAATTATTTAAATATCAGGATACCTTGTCTTTTTGTAGAATGAAGCAAAATGATTCAACAAATGGGGTTTACACAGCTCTCACTACTACTATGAATGAAAAAGTAAACAGTGAGTACTCTTACAAACTTCTTTGTACTGTATATCAAATCTTTTTTTGGAAGTAGAACAAAACAGGATAAAAAATTGCAGCGCTGATGCACAAAATATGTGAAGTTGTTTTAAGGAAACTGAGAAAGCGAATCGACTAAGCAACTGTTGATTTGTGCTCAATTTACAAATTGGCAAACTTATCCTGTCATGTTTTCACGTTCCCATTGCAGCTACATTTAAACAGCTGAACATTACTGTTAAAACATGCAGCAGCACTTACCTTACTGCCTTGAAGCTGCTTTCCTTAATTCCCAGAGCAGATGCAATAAGAGACTGTATCGACCAATATATGCTCTAAACAGTGTCAGGAGGCAAAAGTCTGCCAGTTCCTCTGTGTTACAAGAGGGGGAAAAAAAAAGCCCTAGTCACGCTGTTCTCTGAAGCTGCTATGTCATCATGGTGATCTTGTGGTGTGGCATGTACAAAAATGCAGCTCTCTAATGAAGTGCAGGTGGATACCATATTTCGTGCAAGGACAACCCATCTGTTCCTCCTGTGGGATCAGAGAATGATATTTCACAAACCTGAGAAAGTTTAAAAGCCACAGGTTTATACAAGAATTTTTTGTGTTTTAGAGGGAAAACATGTTAGATTTTAAAACGAACTGCAAACAGGCTTTTGTTTTCCAATTTATTTTATACTGCTAGACATGAGCTAACACATAGCACTCAGACCTCAATGCTGCTGTTCTTCTTCAGCCAAGTGACTCATTCATTTTTCTGCCTTTTCCTTTAACTATCTTATGACCACAGTAAAATATCCTTAATAAAAGCTTTAGCCTAAGGAACAGATTCAAAGATTATCTTTGAATCATACCCTTTTCCACATTACATACTGAGTTCAAAGATTACACACTTGAGTTCACAGATTCTTCTGCAAATCATTGGAATTGATTTGGTCTGAAGATTTTCTTTGGTGGTTGAATGTATGTTTGTTTAATAAAAACACATCCCAGGAATGGGTTTTCAGCAGTTACTGTAAACTCACTTCATACTTTCGTTCATTTCTGCACTTACAGCTTTCTCCTGCTTTTCAGAGTCTGGAACTACTCAGCTTTATGTTGTCTGTTTCCTATTCCATGGATGTAGTTCAAGAATGCATCTTAAGGCTTGGATGAGATGTTTCTTTCGCCAGGCAATGTAGAAAAACAATGCATTAAGAAAGTAACTGTTTTAAGTGAATCTTAATGCTTCCATAAGAACCTTCCCTTATCTCTAAATGGAGGATGTCTTCCTTTTTTTATGAGAGGCATCATTTTTTTATAAAGTTGGATGGGGGCAGATGTCATATGTACATATAGAAAGCATGCACAAGCCATTTTAAAGTGTCTTGTGTGTTTAATAGCATTTGACTGTAATTGTTGGGGATAGAAATCCAGGGATTTTGTCCATTTTCAACTTGCTACCTTTATGAAAAGTCTTAGTACAGGATGTGTCTGGGCTGGAGAACCCTAATAGTTTCCTGAAGAGGAGCCTGGATGTGACCTTCTCCCAAAATCTGCTGCTGCTGGATCTCAGTCTCCACAGCAGTGAAAGTTACTGGGAGCAGGGAAAAGCCAGTGCCCTTCACCAAGAACAGGAAAGACACCAAACGATTATAGATCTCTGTGCTTCTGCAATGCCCCAATTAGCAAACAAATTTGCTCAACACAGAGTGCCATGTACCAGTGCAGCCCACAGGGAGTGAATGTTATGCTTTTGATGCTCTGATATCATGCCTGCCTCCCTGGTGTGGGAGAACCATTTGCACACTGGGAAACACGTTGGTGGCAGATCATAACTACATTACTACTTGAATGGTGCCAAGAAGTGAACGTGAAGCAGTAGAACCACAGTAGTGAACTAATCTAAGTGAAAAACTGCATGGTATCAGGACTAGAAATGAAGAAGCGGACAAAGCTGCTGTTGTTCTGGATGTGGACAAATGGAGACCAGATGGAGTTTCTCATGCACAGAATGGTATTTATCTAAAAACTACTTCGTTAGCTTTAGTTGACCAAGGAATCCTAAACTTCGACTTGGCTACAAATGTAGCAACAAGCAGGAGCACTCAGCAAGAGCTCGGTTGGAATAAAAAAGTATTTTTTCATACAGAAAGACATAACCTTTAAGGTAACACCAAGGTTTGCTCTGTGGAAGAATGTATATCAAGGTGAGCAATGGAGCATAATTTTTGTGAAGAGAATTTTAAAAATCATAGGAAAGGCACTAATTTTGTTTTCTCTGACTATAGATTTGTTTTGAAGGACAAGCCTGATATTATGATAAGTTAATACACATTTTGAACTCTCAGTAACAGGTGTAGTTTTGTATTTGCAGTAAAAAAAGAATTGTACATTGGCTGCAAGTACAGGGTAATCTAGGCTTATATTTTTTTGGCACAGTTGTATTTATCAACCAGTTTTTCTGTACATCCAGTATACATCCTTTTTCTCATTCTGATAACAGAAATACAAACCATGCATATCTTTATAGCTTACAAATCATATCAAGGAAACTGATGGTATTTTGCAATTAACATATGGTAAAGTCTTGGGTCATATAAAGTCCAGCTGAGACTTGTTCATTCATATAGTTCCTGTCTCGCTGACTGTTTTAAATTAGCTATGGAAATTGCACACTTAAGATGAAGAATCACATGCCTTCCAAGGTTAAGATAAAAACCAATAGATTTTCTTCCCTTTTTAGTAAGCTTTTTACCATTGCTCCACTCTGTTATTTAATTCTGTTCCTTTGGCATTATTTTTATGCTTTTCTTAGTCTTACTGTTCTAACTCATGAGGCTCTCACTACATAAGCCTCTGTTTGGGGAAGCAGGCAGGTACTAAAACCCAGCAAATGAAGGTATTGCTGCTTCTGCATCAAAGGGTGCGAGTGTGTTTGGGTGATCTCTTTTTTTCTGGCCCTATTTTGTGTTCTGAGCAGGGGTTCTTTTGGTAGCTCTCAGAAGTCACGAAACAGCATGTGAATGAAGTCTAGCTAATTTCCAAGGAATACACAAAATAATATGTAAATTCACCTATGCCATCTAAGTTGTAAGCTGGTTATGCATATCCTTCACACTGATGATGTCAGGACATATTAACAATTCACCTTTACAACTACTGTCCTCCTGCTTTTCTTCAGGATTTATTTTCTTTTTGTACCTTATTTCTTCATTCTTCTTTGATGGGAAATATGATCAAAACATGTTATAATTAATTTTATTTGGCTTGTGATGCATGAATAGAAATATTTCTTTTATGTGATCCAAATTTTCTTTTTTTTTTTTTTTAATTCATATTTTTCTGCCTGGAGATGACCAAGTCCAATAGGTTGAAGGAAAGAACCTGAAAGCAGAACTCACGGCAATTGTATCAATTTGCAGTGGCTGACATCTAGCCTTCAAATATTGTCGAGTTACACTGTCATTATTTTGTTTCTACGCTCATCAGCGATATCCTCTCTGCTTTTTCTCTCTTGGAAAGCTGCTGTCTTTATAGCTTCTGTGCACTTCTGCATAAATGGAAGTGCCTCACAAACTATTTGTTTTTAATATCCTTTTCCCCAAAAGACTCAAGTTAACAAAACCTAATAGATATTCTCTAAACCAACTGCTGCTTTGTTTTCATCTTAAATCTGTGCACACATCTGGTACACAGAACCAAGGGACTTGGGTGCCCAGAACCAGGAGCAGGGTATTGGTGTCATGGGAACATACAGCCTCAGGAAAATTCCTTGTGGAACTTTTCACACTGCCACATAAAATGGACAGTGAGGTTTTTCCTCTGATCCCTCAGAATTTAAATTAAATATTACTCTCAAGATGAAATGAAGGTTAGCTCATTTATCAGGCCACCTGCAGCAGGGGATAAGAAACCTCCATTAAGGGAAAAGGCTGCTCCATGGACACCATGTAGCAAGACACTTATTTATAAGGAGGTAACATAGTGTTTATATTTGATGTTTTCTATGTCTCTGAACAGTGAGTATACAGCCTGTTAGCTTATATATAGCAAATAAACAAAAATATTATATTGGCTCAAATCTCCAGGAACAATTAGTTAAGTATTTCTGTAAAGTTGCAGCATTTTGAAAATATTAGTGAAGGCTGACTCATATCAAATGAGTTCCACTAAAAACAATTCAGTTCCAGATTCTGGAGGCTGTAGGTGTTTATTTTTTCATCTGAAAACTTCCATTCCTCCTAATTGAAATTTTATTTTTTCAGCCTCTACACTGAATTTACATGTTAAATGGAAAGTGTTAGGGCACATACTATAAGCATTACAAAATTTGTGGTGATCCAAATCCTTCTTTTTCTTTCTCCTAAAAAGGAAATACCAGCTTTGGAAACTTACAAAAATGGTAATAGTGTTACAACCTATTAGCAGACCGCAACAGATATTTTAGTTGAGCATGAATATTTGTTTTTGTCCTTCCGAAAGACTGCTCACTGTTTTGCTTCAGATTTGACAGCGTTTTTGTTCTAGCACTGTTATCCTCCTCTCCACTGATTTTCAGACTGTTTTTGATTTGATTCAAATGGTCAGCAGCAAAATTCCTTTGAGTTGATTCAAAGCTTGATCAAAGCTTTTTTATGATGAGGACTAAACATGAAGGCAAGGGGCTGTTTTTAAAGCAGACTCCTTAACATATACCGACTCCTTAATATATACTGTATGTTTTGTCATAACATTTAAAATCTGCTGATCCATGTATAAAAGAAAATTAGGTGGCCTGGATCATGAGACTAATCAAATGATTCCCAATGTAAAGAATCCAAGAGTATCTCAAGGAGCTTTTGAATCTGTGGGACAGTTGTGGTTGCAGGTGAAAATTATCGCAGCATCTCTGTATTGTAAAGAGTACAGAAAATTTATGGAAAAGGAAGAGCTAGACTTGGCAAACTTGGTTAGTTCACTGCCTATTGTTTGTATGCTACTAAACACCTTCCTGTAGTCTAAGCATTATCAATGTCTGCATTCAGATCACTACAGTTTAAGGCCAGAAGGGGTGTTAAACCATCAGGGTTCTGCTGCATAGCTAGAATACAGCATTTGGCCTTCTCCTAGTTTGTGTGACCCTGGACTTAAACAGATCCCCAAAGTGATAGATTGTCTTTG
Organism: Oreocharis arfaki; assembly: GCA_013398015.1. Taxonomy (NCBI): domain Eukaryota; kingdom Metazoa; phylum Chordata; class Aves; order Passeriformes; family Paramythiidae; genus Oreocharis; species Oreocharis arfaki. The sequence continues at coordinate 381,909 of VZRR01009797.1, read as the reverse complement.
CCATGAAGGTGGGACAGTTTGGGAGTCATTTAATGGGCAGCTTTTAAAAATACTGCCCACTGTCATTTCCAAAATGAGGCATCTTGGACAAATCTACTGCTTCTACAGAAGACACTTTCATCCACCAAGTTAAAAACTTCATGAGCAAGTAAAGCTTACTAGATGATATCTATTATATCATTGTCTACTTACTAGTAGCTATTTTGCCATTAGTTGTCACTTAGTTCATTACCAACTGAATGCCGCATGAGATTTTTACTTTATTTTCCCTAGGACTGGTGGCAGGTTAATAGCCTTGAGGTAGAGAGAGGGTCTACCTATTTAAAGTCCATGAATAGTAACACCACATCGGTGTTACACATTGGTGTGAGAAGACTCTTACATGTCTTCCTGAGATGTTTAAGTACAAATCATTATGACAACCAAATCTTAAAGTGCTTGTTACTAACAAATACTTTTGTTTGGTGTTTTTGTTTCCCTTCCAGAAAGAACATGATATAATAAAAATGCATCAATCTGAAGAAGGAAATCTACTTCTCCCCAAATACAGAGAAACAGTGATTATTTTTATTCATATTCCGTTGTTAGCCATTGTCTTGCCTCTCTTTAGTTGTGCTTCTATAACATTACTAGAATTTATTTTCCTCATCAAAAACTCCATCTTCTTCCGACTATCTTCAGCCATGTTATCTGTGTACCTGTCACCAGTATATTCAGGACAACTCTTCTATTTTTTCTTAATTACTAATATGTACAGGGACACTATTATATACTAAGTATATTAATCTTTCTTTTTTCTTTATGTCTCACTATTTTTTCCCCCTCTAATTACATTTTTTCAACTGAAACCAAGCAAGTTATGGCTGAAACTGGCTTTTTTTGGGTATTATATCAAGAAGCAAGAGGTATTTGAGGACACACTCTTCAATTCTGTTAAAGTATAGGTATTCTTATTTTTCTTAAAATTTTTTCCTCCCAGACATGTTTGTTCATCCTTTTCCTGTTTGGAGACATTGAGCTCCTCTGAAAGACTGGCTGGAAATATGGTTTTGGCCATATTAAATGGTCAGCTTTGGCAACCACAGATTCCAATCCAGTGATTTAATTGTCTTTATTTTTTACGAGGAGATTCAGAGTCGATTAACATGCTGTACGAAACACCATTAGTCTTAGGAATTGTGCAGTTTTGAGAGACTCTACTAATGCTTTACTCCAGGCTGCAAGGCACTGCTAACAGCATCCCACAATATCAAATTTGCCATTAGAAAGGCTACTTGTTTTTTAAGTTACTCCACCTTATATCTCACTAAGATTCCCTCCACTTCTCTGCGAGATGCAGACCATCTGTTATTATAAACGATGTCAGGTGTGTGATGTATCTCACATTTTGGTCTTGAGAGACAGCAAACATAGGCTGTCTGTCACACAGACCTGTGTGATAGGAGTCCACTCAAGGTCCGTGGGGATGTAAGAAACAGTTGTGGAGCCTGGGGAGTGATTCAATTCCCCAACACAGACACCATAACAGTATCTGTTACCTAAAGGTAGGCATCTAGTATTATTTGAGAGGCTCTCGGGTGTCCAGCTCATCTTTACAGATTATGGGAGAGAACTTTAGCACTTGTGCCTTTTTCAAATGGTAGCTGGTATCAAAGCAAAGAACTCCACAGTACTTAATAGCAAGGCATCTGCAATTAGGCAATTGCCTGCTGTCGAGGGGTTTCAGTCAGGTGGTGAAAGGACATCTAACTGCTCTCTGACATGCCCTGGGCTGTACAGCACAGCCAAAAGGGTCTGGCTACTGTGACTCGGGATTCTGAGGAGACCTGTCCTGTCCTGAAGTAGTAGCAGGAGGCCAGGCTCATATAAGCAATCCAGAATGACATTAGACACTTATCTTTTGGAACATAAATTGTGCCCTTGGAGCTCCAGTCCAGGAAATAATCAGTCTGCAAAGTAATATCCTCACTTTGTGTAAACTGTCTGAATAATATTTTCTCCAATAATTTTCTCTGCAGTCTTCTCTTAGTTGAGTATTCAGCAGAATATGTGCAGCGGAATGTCACAGAAATAGAGCCAAGCAAAATGAGATGTACAAGTCTGGAAACAGACATGATCAATTAACCCACAGGTATTTTCCATTTTCTTACCACCTCTAAAAATCACAATAGTAAAACAGCCAAAATAAGCAATCCTCTTAAAGGTCAAATTAAAATGTAGAAGACAGTTCTCTGATTCCATTAGACCATCACCTGAGGCCTCACTGAGCAGTTTTCTTTTTCTTCAGTCAAGCAAAGCTATTCATATATAACTGTATAAGTTATATACCTTGGAAAGGAGAGAAACTATTCAAGACATTTTGTATCACGGGTGTTCATAAACTTATTTTGAATGGACACAAATGTACTTAAGGTCTGGGTTGTTCCATCCAACCCAAGAATGGCCCAGCTGCACTAACTTTTCCCTCATCCTGCAGTGTTTTAAGGAGAATACAGCATTTCCCAATTGAGCTTGTTCACCTCTCATAGATTTCAGACCTCTGTCTACTTAGCCTAACTCTTTTTTCTTCACCTTGTATTTTTTTTGACTTCAGCAAGCACCTAGCAATTGTGTTTGGATAACTCTGTACCTGTATATTTATATAAATGTGTGCCTGTTTGTTACATGGTAAACTGAATTGGACCCAAAACCAGAGTCAACATCTACCCCTTTAGCTTCCCAGTAGACCTTTTAATGCTTTCACTTTTTTTTTTTTTAATATATGAATACATTATGCTGCAAAACAGAACAGCATTTTGAAAGATGCTGCATCTTTTCAGAATAGCGATAGAAAGCTAACTCCGAGGGAATGTCTTCCCTTCTCTCTTCTTAGCAATGGCATTTAGATTGTGGGTGTGCAAAGCAAAGCACTGCAATCAAATACTATAACTCTTCCAAAGTCTCAGTCAGATCAGAACTCTGTATTATCAGCTATGTTCAAAGATACATAAAACCTGGAGATAAACCTTACCGTGAAAGATTGCAGAAAGCATTACATCCAATCGAGAAGAAAAAGTAAGGAAAGCATTCAGATAGTGGGCAGATTAACAGTGCTTTCAATATTTGGGTAGATAAATGCAAAATATTGGTGTCACAAAAAAATTATTGTATAAAATGAAGTCAGTGACTTCTCTCCCCTTTAGCTACACTTGTAAATCACATGATGTCCCTGCAAGTTATTCTTTGCAGTATTAGTATATTAGAAGGAGTTTTTGCAAGATTCTAGCCTGAACTGAACAATTCCTAGCCAGGGTTCAGGATTTATCAGTCTCATCAGAGAGCTTAAGTGAAGCCACCATGTTTCATGAGTCAAGAAAGCCTTACAACTGAGATGGGGCTAAGTCATGTTCCAGATGTGGAAAATGACATGATTTCACTTAATAACACAAATGTAGCTTTAGACTCTGGAATATAATCTAAGCCATCAATAAGAAGGTAGACATTCAGGTCCTGAGGTTTCTGACATGCCCTGATCCACAATTTGAATTTTATTAAATTATAATTTCATAATTTCCACCGTTTTCTCGAAATTTATGTATGTTTGCATGTGTGTGGTTGTATTCATATACCACTTTTGCTTTACACTAAGGTTTTGAAGAATATACTAGAATGCACTATTTTTAATTTTCCATGGAGAAACAAATATGCTTGAGAAACAAGATCTGACTCCAAGATTTAGCAGAGTAATAATATTTAAGTAGAAAAGTTGGTTTCACCTAGAACTGCTGACACAAACTTAGCTTCAGCAGTACCAGTGAACAACACTATAATTTAGGTCATTTTCTTAACCTGTAGAAAACTTCTAGTTAGACACAGATAATAACAATTAGTCAGTTGCGGTATAGCAAACCCATTCCTGCTATTCAATCTCATGAAAATAGGATGAGACCTAGGATCACATATTTGTAATAACTTTAGTCATAAAGGGAAGGGTTTTACCCTGTGTTTTAGCAGTTGAATCTTTGCCATTATTATGGAGCTTTTAGCACAATGAAAATCGAATAACCCTGAGACCCAACAGATTGGTCTACTCAGCGTCCTGATATTGTATTTGGAACCACAGAATGGTTTGGTTTGGAAGGGCCCTTTAAAGATCATCTAGTCCAACCTCTCTGCAAGAAGCAGGGACACCTCCCATGAGGCCAGTTTGCATAAAGTCCAATCCTACCTGGCCTTGGACGCTGCCAATGATGAGACATCCACCGCTTCTCTGAGCAACCTGTTCCAGTGTCCCACCAGCCTTAATTTAAAGAATATCTTCCCTATATGAAACCTAATTCTACCATCTTTCAGCTTAAAATCATTACACCTCACCCTGTCACTGGTAAAAAGTCTCTGTCTTTCTTATAAGCCTTCTTTATACAGTGAAAGGCTGCACTTAGCCTTTTTTCCCCTGGAACAATTCCAATTCTCTCAGCATGTCTTTGAAGGAGAGGTATCCCAGCCCTTTGACCCATCTTGTGGCTCTCTATTCTCTCTCTATCAGCTCTTTCCTGTGCTGGGAACCCCAACACTGCCTGCATAACTGCAGGTGGGGGGTTCAGGAAAGTGAAGCAGAAACACCTCCCTGGACGTGATGGCCATGCTGCTTTTGATGCAGTCCCGGATATGTTTTACTTTCTAGGCTGCAAGTGCACATATCCAAGTTCACGTCCAATTTTTCATCCACCAGTATCCCAAAATCCTTCTCTGTAGGACCAATCTCAGTCTATTCATCACCCAGTCTGTACCCAGTCTGGGACTGCTTCCATCCTCATGAGGTTCACGTATGATCATGTACTACTTCACATACTCTCATACCAGCCCGGAAGCTGTCCATGAGGTAACCAAGGGGCTAGAGAACTCTTTTATCTCATCTTCCTCACTTGAAACATGAGGGAGGGTAGAGCCGGGCTGGAGGCATCCTCAGCTTCCTCCTCTGTAGCACAGAGCTTTGGCAAACGGGACATGTCTTCTTCTATTCCTGTTAATGCTATTTCTTTCTCAGCTCTGCAGAATAATCTCAAAATCCTTGTGCTGTTGCATTTTTTTCATGGTGTGAGATCATTCCCTCTGTCTAAGATGTAGGGAACATGACAATCCCGTGTGTCAGAATTCTAACAAGGAAGTTCAAAGGGAATATTACCTCTTCATTGTAATTTAGTCCTTTGACAGCAGTAAAGAGCTAATCTATTTAAGTTTTTACATAGCAATCCAATTATCTGTTAAAGAAATTCACTCAATCTTCTCTATCTCTCTGTAATCTACACATGCAGAGGCTCCCTGTATATAAAAAAAGAGGTTGGCATGTCTTCAAAGAATTTGGCACTGAAAATGAGCAGTAAAGGATAGAAAACTAAAATATAGTCAAAAGACTAATCTTTTTGTTTCATTTTCAGGATGGCATGATGGAATATTAAGTCACTTGAGGTTTAGGATCTCTCAATCACTCTCTGTTAGCCAACACTTCAAAGACAGCGCTTTGTTTCAAGAATTCATTGCAATGCATCCGTGTTTTCCTTCCATGTAAGAATGATGTGCATGGACAAACCTCAGAAGATTTATTCTCAGAAGGGAATAAGTCTTTTGAAACATTTCAGTTATCTAGTGTTTCTAGCATAGGCAAGCAGTAGTTGGAATTATTCTGTCTTTCATGTCGAGATTATTTTATGCATCTTGAAACTACTTTAATTTTTTTCTACACTCTGGAATTTGGTTTATTCTTTACAAGCTTTTGATTCCTGCAAATATTCAATACCTTGAAATTAAAAGATTAAAGGATTCAGCATCAGAATGCTACATGATTAGGTTTAATTGATTCTGAGTTTTTCCTGTTGAAAGGGCTTTCTAACATGCGCTTAGTAGCAGACACATGGTCCTTATTTTCCATACCTTTATATAGGGATTTGAACACTTTCAAAAATTACTCTGTAGAGCAGGACTAGCCCAATTTATTGCAATTAAAGTCTTCATCTGGAAACAATAATGTAACTTGTATAAAACTGTAGTTTCAAAAATAGCAACAAAATCCTTAAGGCTTTTTTATTCAATTAGAATATGTACTCTAATATAACAGTTGAAAATGAATAAAAGGTGTAAGTAGGATTTATCATAAAATATGTACTTTAGTGCTGTTGAGAGTATCATAGAGAGTTGGAAAAAATTTGTTTGATTTCTCGTTAAAGATGAACATAGAAGGTTTTGTAAATTGTAATCTCTTATACAGAATCACAGTTGGAAGAGACCTCTGAAGATCATCCAGTCCAACTCCCCTACCAAGGCAACTTAGAGCAGGTTGCACAGGAACTCATCCAGGTGGGTTTTGAATGTGTCCAGAGAGGGAGACCCCACAACCTCCCTGGGCAGCCTGTTCCAGTGCTCTGCCACCCTCAGTGTAAAGTTCTTCCTCATGTTGAGATGAAACTTCTGGTGGTATAATTTATGGCCATTGCTCTTTGTCCTGTCACTGGGAAACACCAAAAAGAGTCTGGCACCACCCTCTTGACGTCCATCTTTGAGATATCTATATGCACTAGTGAGATCCCCTCTCAGTCTTATCCTCTCCAGACAAACAGTCCCAGCTCCCACAGTCTCTCCTTCTAAGAGAGAGGCTCCAGTCCCTCAATTGCCTTTATGCCCCACCACTGGACCCTCTCCAGTAGCTCCTTTTCTTTCCTGAGGAGCCCCGAACCAGACACAGCGCCAGGACTGGCCTCACTAGGGCTGAGTAGAGGGGCAGGATCACCTCCCTCGACCTGCTGGCCACACTCCTCCTGACACACCCCAGGGTACCATTGGCCCTCCTGGCTGCAAAGGCACTGCTGGCTCATGGTTAGCTTGTCATCCTCCAGGACTCTCATGTCTCTTCTTGCAGAGCTGTTCTCTAGCAGGTCAGCCCCCAACCTGTGCTGGTACTTGGGGTTATTCCTCCCCAGCTGCAGGACCCTACAGCTGCCCCTGTTGAACCTCATTACATTTCTCTCTGCTCAAATCTCCAGCCCATCGAGGTCCCATTGAACGGCAGCACAGCCTTCAGCTGTATCAGCCAACACCCCTCCTACCCAGTTTTGCATCATCAGCAGAACTTCTGAGGCTACATTCCATCTCTTCATCCAGGGAATATCCAGAATAAAGCAGCACTTATTCTACTGTCCATTCTGCCAACAGCTAGGAGCAACACAACCTACCATTAATACTTGTGCATCTAAACAAAATATCATGCTGTTTATAACCAGAAATCGTCATTTTCGAGTATTCACCTTCTCTCCTTCTGGGTGCAAGCCAAAGACAATACCTGCGACATTTCTTGGGACAAAAATTTCCTGGATGAAGGTGGTTTAGAAAGTTTTTTTTTTTGCTTGTTTAAAACCAACTTTTTGTATTTAAAAAGTGGGCAGCATGTTTTTTTAAAAATTTCTCTTCAAAATAGATGACCATCTGTATTTTTCAGTTCCTCTGACTGAAAATATTGGAGTTATTAATGTGGGTGTTTGCAGTGTTTGCAGATGCAAGGCCTACAATTATTGCTGCTTTCAAAAGCTTCTTCACTGTGATTCATGCTGTAGGCATACACATGGATACAGAAACATGACCATCGTTGCTTCTCATCACGCTGTCATAATTGTGCTCTTAGTTTGCTACTGCAGCAAAAACATCTATGAATCATATACACACACACACACACACACACACATATATATATATATTTAGACTAACAATTTCTCATAGTTCTGTCCATTCTTTCTCCCACAGATTTAAGTCCAACACAAGCAGGCAGTAACAGAGCATTAACATTCTCCTGGTCTGCTGACTTAAGACACCCACATAGAGGTAATCTCCGAAGCTTTCAGGCAGCATAATGTACACACTGAGTAAGGAAACTGCCTGACAAAGCAGTTTTGAAGAAACCACATCTTTATATCTCAGAAAGGAAAGTGTGCAGTTTAACAGGCGGGGTAAACAGCCTTCTGTAGCGCCTGTATCCAGACTGATCCTCTTATGCACTTATGGCACACTAACAGCCCTGAACTTCCAGAGCAGGAAGCAGGGCAGGAGGCCAAAGACTGGTTTGTGTCACTTAAAATGAAGCCATTGATGAATCTAGCTGTTTGAGTGTTTGTGTTGAGTGTAATCCAAACAGCTAAACAGTTTGTGTGCCTTTTCAGGACATCCACAGGAACTTTGTTCTTTTGCAGATGGAGCTGCTGGAGCATTGTTAAGTTAATGTTTTATGCCAAAAATTATCAACTAATTTTAATTTCACGATTTTATTTTGAAGATGAGGCGATTAATACTGAACATCTATCTCACATCTGGGGTTACCCCTTCAGTGCTCTGCAACTTTTCATTAACATGACTCTTTAATTTATTTTCCTTTTTATTGAATGAACTACTTTCAGCTAAATTAGGGCAACTTTTTTGAAAAAAGCCCAAACAACACAGATGCAGGCCAGTCTCTGAAGAAAAACTGACTTCAGAGCAATGTGTGCATGCAGAGAGAATGAGCAAAAACCCATCCTTGTGCAAAGCAAGCATATTTGATTGTGAGTGTACAAAAAGACTATTGATTTCACAGCTCTGCACCTCTGGCTTAATAAAAATAGAAAACCAGAACAGCAGAAAATGTGAATTTGCGTACCTTCTTCTCATAAAGCTGCATAAACCTTTTTCCTTCTGGTTTTCTCTAGCTAACAGTAACTTCCCTCAGTGACACTAGATGGCACTTCAGAGTAGCGGTGGGACCAGAAAGTCTGTAATATTTTTTAGTTATTTTGCATATGATATTAGAGATGCATTAAGTTAATGCTTGCTTTGAACAAACACAATTTGTCAGCTTTCTCCTTCCTTTTTACTTACGAGCATGAGGTAGAAAATGCTATCTGTTTTCAAAAATAGCTAATATAAGCAGAAATAGATTGCAACAGAGTGCTTCACTAGCAGCTCAGAAAAAAAACCAACTAAAAAAGGAAAAACAAACAAACAAACAAAAAAAAACACACCAAAAAAAAACCCCCAAAAAAGCCCCAAACAAAATTATGGGCCAAAGAGCTGTTGCCAGACCTTGTGCTTAGAGGATTTTAGAAAGAGTTCATGGAGGCAACTGAAAAAAACGTATGGTCTTGGAAATGAGAGCAACACATTGATGTCAGAGATTTAAGAGCTGATCCTTTCCTGGAAATGAAATTAGATTTAGTGTCATTTATACATCAGTATTTGAGTATATGGTAGCTGTCCATAACCTAGTGCACTTTAGGAGAAACCAGACTAAAAGATGGCCACACCCTTGCTGGCAGAAAGGGATAAGACGCTTTAGGCTGCACCAGGACACAAGGGTACTATTCTTTATGTGTTTGAGTCCATCAGTTGTGACCATTTACTGTATACATGCTTTATGAAGAAATTGAGGATGCACCGCTGGTCCCAAAGGCTTTCTACTTTAGTTCTCTTATTTCTTTCTACCCAATGTTTATAGATTGTTTGTGTTTGTTCTCTTTTTTTCTTTCTTTTTTTTTCTTTACTTGTTTTAAGTGGAAGAGACATCTGTTTTGTATTTATACGAATAGTAGTTTTAAAAGTATTGGGCTTCCCACTGCTTTGAAGTCTCTGCAGATGCTGTGGGTGGATAGAATCCCATCAGTCAAACATCATTGGTGTGGCTGCACAATTTATGGAAAACCAACAGTGTGTTTACCTTTCAAGTTTGTTGTGATCTTGCTTAGGTCTCTTGTTATAGGATTTACTTATTCTATTTTTTTGAGCAAGATTAGGAATTAGGAAAGCCCTGCTATCTTTGCAGCCCTTGGTTGCTAGCATGGAACGTATTTTATAAGGAATAACTTGTGCTTTAGCAGTGAGTAGAAAGCTTGGTAGGGAACATATGATGAGTACTACAGAGGAGAACCAACTCAGATATTTTCTTCTGGACTTAAAGTTTGTTCTAATTTGAAAGAAAAGCCTTAGTATTTGATATTTTAAAACTATGGATGGAGAAATAGAAAGTTTGTGCATATGTTTATATGATGCTTTATGTAATTGTTATTTGTTGTGTAAATGTCTTTCTGTAACCATGTACATACAAACTCTGCGGAGCTTTTCAAGCTAAGACGATGCCTTTGTTCTCACTTGAAGTGCCAGTGCTTAGTTTTCTGCATGAAGTCTCTGTCTGCACAATAGCTGATATCCAACCAAGAAACAAAAGGAAAAAAACGTAACTGCTGATTTTTTGGAGGGTTTTCCATCCAGTGACAGAAAGATATCATATACTGTTTGTTTTATTTAAAAATAACACTCTGAAAATGTGAGACCCAGAAGAAAAACAGATAGAAAGCAGAGAAATCATTGGCTACTAAACGAAGAAGACAGCTCAGAAGAGTGCAAACATGCTTTTTCTGTGTAATGATTATAGTGAGTCATAATTGTTTCCAATTATTTGCTACTGAATAAATGACAGCTATAAAAAGACATATTTATTTGCTCCCAAAAAATACCTATGAAAGTTTGGCATGAAAAAGTTCCTTCAGGCAAAAGAATTTCACACAACTCATTCTGCCTTTAGCTATCACCTTGCCAAGGATGTTCAATTTTCAAGACTTAATTAAAGTTCTGACACACTATGTTATGCTATCAAAACAAAAGAAGAAAGACAAACACTTTGGAGTTTGCCTGTATTACATTATTCTTTAATATAAATGACATATAAGTTTTACAAATTAGAGAGATTGACCTTGGAGTATTAAGAGTCTGCAGAAGATTCTTTTCAGGTGATGTTTTTATTGAGTATGCATTTAGCTTTGAAGATTGACAGTAGAAATGTGCAGCCTACCTTTGGTGTGTTTGCTACCCACTGGTATGGGTTGAAGAATCCCAATTTACAGAGGGCTCCAAATCACTCTAATAGATGCTTCTACAAATGATGTCCCAGCAAGGTCCCTAACTGCAATTATTTCTCTTCATATATTTCTATACTTATGATTTTGCTTATAGTCTAAATCCCACAAATTCATCAGATGGAGGAGCCTGCATATCTCTACTTCACAATTAATTCCTTCTTTTGAAAACCAAAACCAGTAAAGGATGATGACAAATGTACAATGCAGAACAAGTGAACAGTGAACTGCTATGGTTTTTTGTTTAGATAACTACATGGATTGAAAACAATTACTACACCCTTATACCATACTCTACAAGGCAGCAAAGTCATAAAAACTGCTCTTGTGACTGAGGTGAGAAGGATTTGCACTAGAGAAATTTAGTCATCAAGCTCCAGATATAGGTTACACATTTTTTACTGCAGACTACTCAATATTTTGTTCATTAGGATGATGTTAGGCTAATTCTGAATAGCATTGCTCTAGAAAAATGGCAAACTTTAAAGGACTATGTGTACAATACGAATTTATTTTATTTTTCCAAAAATAATGACATTAGCAACAACTTTATTTGCCTCTGCTAAATAGATACATTCAGAATTATCTTAGAGTTATAGTGGATATTTTTAAACCTCCAGGGCTTGAAATAAATTTAAAGGAGGTAACTCTTACCTTCTCAAGTCTCAAGATGATTTGAGAGTCTTTTTCCCCTCTACTATTTTTCTCTGTGTGTGGCTATAAAAATAACCTCAATCACTATCTTTTTTTTTTTTTAATATATCATAACTTGACAAATATTTACTCCGAATTTCATATACAGTGGAATCTGAAAACCTGTAGCATTCAGCAAACTGAAAAATGCCACAGAAAGCATGCTGGAAAAGAACGCTGAAGTAAGTCAGTTTAAAGCACAGTTGGCAACACTTTTTGATGGTATGCTTGCTCTTGTACATCTGTAATGTCTCGTTTATTCTACATCAGTGGATCATCTCCACTTCAAAGTGGAGTTTATGGCATTTGGCGTTAATTGTTAGCAACAATTTTTTGAACAGGCCTATAACAACAGATACTTTAGCTGGAACACAACCGAACCCCGTCTTCAGGCATCTATTTGTAATTTCCGATCTGTACTGCAGAGCGTTCGTGGATACACCGGAAGGCAGAGGGCTGGATTTCCCAGTACTGCACGGGGTTGCTGAAGAGGCTCACACCAGAATAGCTGGCCTTTTTGGTGTTGTAGCCAAGAGGGCAAAAGTCGTTGATACCAATGGAGGCAATCTTGTTGTTGTGAAGATAGACCACCTGGAAAGCACAGGAGTACTGAAGTGAGAAATAGAGCTACCATGGCAAATAAGATAAAAGACTTCATATTAAATGCTCAGGATGTGTTTTTTGCAATGTTATACAAATATATCTTCTTTCCAAACAAATCCTTGACCCTGTGTAACTTTTGAAACACCTAGCATAGACCCAATTGGAATAATTTCTACAGAAAGTGCAGAAACTGTGCAAGGCAGTCTAATAATGTTACTGGCAGCTGGTCATACTGTAACCAGAAGAGGAGCCAAAGATGTGAAATTATTAATGCAGCACTGTGGCTCAGAAGCACGTGCCGTATACAGAGAATGTATTTGATGGTGACTGGTTTCTCTCCAGCTCTAATACTTCCATTCTCATGAGTGCAGCTATACAGAACTTAGAGCCAAAGTAACCACTAATGATGATTTAAAGTAGCTGATGAATATTATTTTGCTCCAGATTCACCATTTCTGGAGAATTTTTCCAAGATACATGCAAGTGATAATTTACATTTGGGAGTCTTCATTCTTTGGGAGCTTTCTTTCCTGTAAAATCTTAGTCTGAGGGAAGACAGATTTAGATTGTTCCGAAGAGGCAATATTTCTAGATATCCAGCCACAAAGACCTCAGAAATACTGGTGATGTGAAACGCCTATTTTGTCTATTTGCCCTCCAGATGGCATTGTTTTGTGAGATAACAACGGAAAGACTTTTGGGAAAGGTTGCGATATGTCACTGAGTAGAACTGAAAAAAAAAATATCAACAGAAGAAATATACTTAGGAAGTATCTTTTGAGTAAAAAGGAAACCAAAGTACGCAAATAATCCCGTATTTGTCGTGGCCCCTCAGACACAAAGAGACAATGAATGTACACCTCCAGATCTATACACCTCCACAACCATTTCCTCAAAAAAAAAAGCAGAATAAGAGTCTTGTTGTATGCAACATTTTCTTGATAATTCAGGAGTTTATGAAACTTGCATCCAGTTACAAATACTGTGTGCATTTCTGTTCAAGACTGAATAAACACAAAACTACCTTTAGGAATCTTTCAGCTGTTGCTCCCTGAGACAGTATGATAAACCTTACCTGTATATATTTGTGTTCACCCAATCCACTGGGTACTCTGACAAGTTCATTGTTGTTCAAGTGGAGCTCTCTCAGATGAGGTACATTGTTAAGAGAGCCATTCTCAACTGAAGAAATACTGTTGAAACTGAGACCCAGTCTGAAAAAGTAAAAAAAAAAAGAGAGAAATCAGCAAAAAATATGGTAAACTTGCCCACGTAACTATCTTGGCTTGATTGCTTCTCTACACTGCTGTTGCAGAACAGACCATGTTAATTTTCAGAATTATGTGTGAGCTAGTTAGAGTTAGGCTAAATTTAAAAAACTTTTAAAAATTGACATGTGGTGTGAACAATCATAATCATCATTATATCATTCAACTTGTGGTTATGGTACTGCATATTTGATGAGCTGTATGACTAATCCTGATGTAAATATGTACTGTGCACCTCCATAGTCTGACATTCTGCAGAATGCTTACAGAGGACTTCAGGGATGGGTATTTGTAGTGGATGCCTTTGAAAGGACTGGAAAAAAACCCATCACATTTTGTCAGAGGGCTACCATTTCTTGTTTGACACATATCTAAATATGTACTCACTACATATGCAGGCTACAAGAAGGTGTGTCACACCTGGGAGACCAGTATGAAAATAAGCAGTTCTGACTCTTATATTAGTCTGTTGAAGAAAAAGTAATCCTTTTGCACAGTCTTTTAGGGAAAGAATGAAATTATAGGAGTCCGTAGTGAAGCAGGCCTAAATCCCAGGAGAAGTGAAATTATATGTAATTACATCTCCTCTGAATGTCTTACAGAAAACTCTGGGTCACTTGGGGCTGTGCTTACAGATGTAATAAGTCAATATTATTTTGTAAATCAGAGGATGATTAAGAGTGTTCGGAAAGAATATGGTCTTCATCACCCTTCCCATAGGAAAAAAAAGGGAAGAACTTGAAAAATCACTCCTGCTTCATACATTGATATATTACTTCCTTTTATATTAGTGAATAAGTAACATTTTTCCAGTGTTTCAGTGAATCTAGTCCCAATGTTCTACATCATTGAAGAGCATCATCAAAAACATACCTCAAAATTGAAGAAATTCTCAAATACTTTTTCAACTTTTTTCTCCAACATCCCTGCTGGACCATTTCCACTATTTTTTTTAAAGAAAATTCACGATGCTCAACATCATTATTATTATTATGGGCTTAGAATCATAGAATAACTAAGGTTGGAAAAGACCCCTGAGATCACTGAGTCCGGATGTTAATGCAGCCCCACCATATTCATCACTAAACCGTGTCCCCAGGTGCCACATCCACGTGACTTTTGAACACTTCCAGGGATGCCAATTCCACCACTTCCCCAGGCAGCCTGTTGAAGTGCTGGACTAGCCTTTCAGTGAAGAAATTTTTCCCAATATCTAGTCTAAACCTCCCATTGTTTGGTTCAAATTCCGCTGTATGGAGCTAGACTATTTCAGTAAGCCTTAATGGGATATAGACATTAGTAATATCACAAATGTAATGTGAATATCCTCTTGGAGCTCACTCCTGCATGTAATCAGCAAAGTCTTTGTTGGGTTTACTTTCATAGCATTATTGTGTTTTCACTGAAGCAGTCTGTGAAACTTTGAAAGACTTAAGAGTAATTTTACAAGGAAAACAAACAAACAAAAGGGACAAATATCATACATCTACTAAAATGCAAGAAAACTCAGAAGAGAAAGAGCAATAGACCTACACCAAGCTCTTGCATAACACATTTTGCAGTTTAAAATACCTTAACACAATCAGAAAAATAACCTGTTTCTCAAAGTTTAACTGTGCTTTAGGGCAGCAATTAGACTGTCGAGCTTGAGTGGACAAGAACAAGGTTGTCTGACCCTGTCCTAATATCTCTGAAAATTTAGATGTGTAGATAAAAGCTGCGGCTTGGGGTGCTAGGCTGGAGCTCTTCCACAGCTCCCTTCTTTCCTCACCTGTCTGCTTTGTTTTGTGCAGTGTCCTCCTTGTTCACCAATCTGTGTTCTGCCTTACCTCTCACCTTTGCAAAAGAGGATCTCTGACTATGCTGAGGTTACCTGCTTAAGCACAGAGCAGAGAGTGGTTTGAAACCTGGTGCCTGCTCTGAGCAGCTCTGATTTCCACATCACGGACAACAGAGTATCTTGCTGCTCCATACAGTACAGCCACAATGGAAGCAGCCCAAGTTTAGATATTTTTAGGAGTCCATTGGCAATTGCCGTTTAAAACTTTATGTCTTGAGGCAGACTTCCAACAATGTTGTCCGTGTGGTGCTGCCTGTAGTGTTTTCCAAGTGTGAATGTGAAAAACGGAAAAACTGTGTCGTCTGCAGGACAGCTCACACGCCCCACAGCCCCCACATCCAGGAATGCAAGTTACTCTCTACCTGAGTAGTTATCATCTTGTTTTGGTTCTGAAAGTTTTCTTCATAATTTCTCTGAAGAGTGTTAAATTCTATACCAAGCCTCTGTAACAAAAATAACTGCTTCATTGTCCTCTAACCCCTAATTATAGTACTGTTGTTTTTTCACCAAAATCTAGGACAGAATTTTTTTTTGAGTCTGTGATCAAACATGAACATAAGCCATAAGATGAAAGGTCTTAATTTATAAGCTCTGGAAAGCTGTTCTAAACTTTATATCTTGGAATTTTCAGATCCAGAATATGTGTTATGTTACTATGTACTTCACTGCATTGACTTGCTGTCCAAGCTACTACGAATACTGGTAAACTTAACTCCTGTTTCTCAGTAATCTTTCTCTGATTTCTATTTCCTGCCCTCATTATGGCAAGCAGAATGATTAAGATGAAAATCCAATAATTAGATCCAGTAATCTGATTAACAGTCTGATTATCAGTATTTTTGATCAATTAAATTATTTCCATAGTTAAGTTTTAAAGTATTAAATTATTAAAATTACTTATAACAAAAGACCATTTTACTGTGCTACATGTTTTCTGATGTGAATAAATTCACAAATAATTCTGTACAACCACTCTTTTGGGAATTGTCCTTTTATTTTCCTACAGTTAGAAAAATTTATTCAACAACACGGTCACAGATTAGCAAAGTAAAATCAGTCTGACAGTGAAAAGTCTTCAATTAAATGTTATGATTTTTTTCCCTAATCGTGTTCCTGGACTCATTGCAGACTTGCCTTTCTTGAGAAACAAAGGAACCACTGTTTTAAAAGTTGTGGCTCCCATGTGCTTTTTTCCCGAGTTTCCAGGCAAACTGCATGAGCATTGCTGTGTTCCAAGAAAACTGCATAACCCAAAGATGGACATACAATAAAGGAAACATGATATAATTTTAAAAATCTAATTGTTCTCTTTTTTTTTTTTAGTAAACCAAATAAACAGTTGTCCTGAGCATATAGCACTCATAATTGAAAACAGATAGAAATTTTGTCAGGAAAATAAAAGAAGTGTTTCTTCTCTTCAATCAGTACACAAATCCTTAGAAGCCTTTCCTTCTAAGTAGTGAATCTAACACTCATGAAGCCCAGACTGATGTTTTGTAATTGTGTGTGGTGATTGCAATTTCAGCCAATATTTTATGTGAAAAGAAGAAGTTAATTCTTACTTTGCCAAGTTGGTGAGTCCAGAGAGACCTTCAGCATCAATTTTGCTGATTTTGTTGCCATCAAGGTGAAGTTCAGTAAGGGATGGAGGAAGGCCTGAAAGAGAGAATACCATCAAATTACTTTTGATTAAACTGGTTCTTATCTTTTTAAACAATACTTGTATTATACCAAGGGTCTTTTACAGCTGACAAAATATTTTTTCTAAACATGCCCATGAACAATTCATTAAATGGAATAAAGTACTTTCACAATCAGGGAAACTGAACACAGCTAGTAACAATTTATTTAGTGTGAAATAAGATCAAGCTCCTATAGTCATTACAAAACAGTTAACCCTTGAAAAAATACCTAAATTAAATTATTCTCAGTTATTACTTCTAACCTTCATGGTTGTGTAAATAGCACACATAAAATATTGTAGGAGAAAAAACTTTCATTTTAGTTAGACTATCCACATACATAAATGTACAAACATGTGGCACCTAGATATTTAACAGGTAGCAGCAGTCAAAAATGCAATTCTAAGTATGAGGCAAAATAATTTTAATGTTATTTTAGCTAGGGTGCATACTAGTTTATGAATTCTGTTTATCAGGGAAAAAAAAGAGGAAACATATTTTACGTATC
This sequence comes from Oreocharis arfaki, assembly GCA_013398015.1. Lineage (NCBI taxonomy): Eukaryota > Metazoa > Chordata > Aves > Passeriformes > Paramythiidae > Oreocharis > Oreocharis arfaki. Next base: position 364,411 of record VZRR01009797.1, on the reverse strand, counting down.
TGAAGTCCCTCAAAGGAACATCCAAAACAGGAAATACGGGGGGAAAAAAATAACAACTAGTGTTATCTTTCAAAAAGTTTTCAGCCATTTCAAAACAATCTGTTGGCTGAGGTATGAATAAATTGAATATAATTTCCCCTGTATTGGAACCATTCTTGTTTGTTTGTTTTGTTTTTAATAAATTACTGTGAAATTGTTCTTATTTTGTTGGAATTTGCAATTAAGCATTTTTCTATTGAAAAATAGCAAAGGTTTCTGTTTTATTATAGGGATAGTATTTTTGGCTTCAACCCCACAGACTTGTGGAGGGCTGATTTTATGCTTGTACAACTTCAGTTAATTCTACATGAGTTTACAATTGTGTAGTGTTGATCAGGCTCAATAAGCAGGTTCAGAGGGTGAAAATGTTCTTTCATTATGTATTTCAGCTATGAGACAAGAAAAGCAAAATTATATAAAATGGCATTTTACAGTGCACCTCTCATGGAGCTTCTCATAAGTAAAAGCCAAAATTCTCCAAACTAATAAAAGTCATCTGATCTAAAAACAGATAGTCTAAGGTCTGGTTCAAAAGTCTTCCATAATATGTTTTTTTGCCAGCTGGCTAAAAGTTACCGGATTAAACCTGTGCAAATCTCTGAAACATTAATTGCATTTCTTACCTTTCGGGATGCTCGTGATGTTGGTGTCTGCGATACGGATGTAGGAGAGCCTCTTCATGCCCTGAAAAGCTCCGTTCTCAATGCCTGAACTCTTGATTGGATTGGTGCCTAGTTCTGCCAACAAAACATGGGTGTGAGCTGTGCTGCAGTGCAGGTACCTATAATCTTCAGGTCAAAGCTAATTTGGAGGGACTATTTATTGGAGCATTTGTTGGCTTTCTACAGATAATCACTGATCAAACTAAAAAGAGCATCTTTAAAAAACACTCAGTAGTATTTGTTATAATTTCTCACGCTCATACCTAAGACGATCACTTGATTCAGTCCGTTAAAGACAGCTTTCCTCAGCTTGGAGATCTCATTCTCATGAGCCCGTATCTCCTGGAGAGACTTCGGCATGTTTTCTGGGAGTTCCTTCAGGTTGTTCTTGGACAGGTAAAGTCTTTCCAGTTTCTTCAGAGGAGCAAAGGCTAATGGGCTTATTTTGCTGATTTTGTTGTTGACAAGGATCAGTGCCTGTGGAGTAATAATCAAGGAGATCTCAGATGATCACAAGTGAAATTATTTTAGTGGTGAAACATTTAAAAATTATTATTATTTTCTAGAGCCTTTTGATGTCTTCTGATGGCAGATTTGGTGAGCTGAAGAAAATGCAATGCAGTACTAAAAATAAGATTATAAAGTTCTGAAATAGTGAAAGATAAGTCCTAGAGAACAAATATAACTGTTATGTCATTGATGAGACTACAATGCAGCTTCTGTTAGCATCCATAATTTCTGTCCAAGAATAAGTAAAACTGTTCCATTTGAAAGCTGTGAAGAACAAGACAGTCACAAAATTATATAATTTTTGTTTATTTGGGTATTTTTTTCCTGATTTCGTTTATTCAAAGGATACTGTTATATCTCACTCATCATCACACAACCCTTCTAACCAGTTTCTCCTGAACAGGAAATTCTATTACTCAACAGAGTAAAGGCACAGCCCAGCTTAAAAAAAGTATGCATAACATCACCTCGTTCCTGTTAGTCTTACAAGACCGCACTTACCAGATTTCTGACCAATAACAACCTCTTCTTCTTTTTGCAGAGATATATAAACTGTCTTTTGGTAAGTTCCTCTGTTGTATGGAAGTGGAAGAATCTGAAGCATCATGCTCCAAGTCCTGCAGTTGGGAATCATGGACCATACCCACTTTGCCTTCCCTGTCAGTGCCTAATCCAGTTCTCACAACTCTGATAACTAGACTGAGGGCAACTCTAAGCAAACTAGCTCTCTATGCACCAGGGGAGAAAGGCCTCCATGAAAGCACTATTACCTGTAATAGGTGTTCTCTGCATGACTCTGAAATTTTACATAAAGTCTCATAGGTTAATTAACCATGACACAAAAAGGAAGAAGGTCCCATTAGTGTCAGAACATAACACAGTAATGTGAAAGTATTTCAGTTATAATAGATACTTGAATGACTCTTATCATTCCATCTGTTTGCTATCTACTTATCAGATTTACAGTGCTGCATGTTTGTGCAGTGGATTAGGTAGAATGGGCCATATAAATATTGATATAATATCTACTTGTATTTATTACTAGGGTAACTTTTTTCATCACCTCCATTATGCTAGTTTCAGAAACAGAAAACGAAAGTTGTTGTATATAGTATAGTGAACATTCAGAGCATTTTCATACACTTTCATTATTTTCAGACTCTTTAGTCTGTTTCTTGGAGGAAAATGGAGTGTTTGAATTATTCCACAATCAGTTAAGTATTAAAACAATGACAATACTATCAGTCTCTGTGACAGCACCTCCATCATAGAAACTGAAAGTGGGAAGATAGTTTAAAATGGTGATGTGTGTTTTTCCCCTAATAGTCTCTTCTTGCAGATCACCCTGAGCAAAGCCAGCAGTGTTTACTGTACATGGTTTCATCAAGTGCACATAAAGCTGAACATATCTGGCTTTAATTTTGTATGCTAATTAGAAATAACTCATACCCAAGCGGAGGTAGAAAAGGTCACCCACAGCTCAGCAGAGCATTTCCCTAACAACAAGCCTGTCCCAAAATAAATATGTTGGTCAAAGGAAGCCATGGCACCAACTATCTTTTATTTGGGCCTGTACTATAAAATCTGACATGAGAACACATGGATACTCATTGGGAGTGCTTTCTTGATTCATGATTGCCAGAATTGTGATAGAGATGTACATTCCGCCTGTAGTGAAATTCAGCTACTTGTACAGTATTAGGACATGGCAAACAATCCAGTTATTTGAAAGTGGTACAGTTGGAATTATGCCAACTAGTCTTTTACATTGTTTTAATTTCAATAATTGAATGTGCTGCTGCTAATAACATTGTGCTTTATTTTTGTTGATTTCACTATGGGTTTCTTTTCCATAGGTCTCTAAGTCAACACTCAGTGACTTTGAACTCATGTTATGAACATTTGAAATTTTTATCCTGCATCTTGCTTTGTACTGCTTAGTCTTTTGTTTCAGCTAAAAGTCTGCCTTACCTTTTTTATTTTTTGCTTTGATTTCTTTTAACTTTGTTACCTTTTAAATTAAAAAAAAAATGGGCAACATTTATCACAAATGATGATTTGGTCTGAAATATTTCTTGATGGAAATAGGTAGGTATACATTCAGCTAGGCACTGTAAATAATCTCTGAGTAGTTGATATGTTTCTTCAGAGCACAACTGATACCTTTGACCAAACCCAGAAGTAATCTAGGTACCTAGGATGAATATGCTCTTTTTTGCCAGTGCTTTCTGCTGAATATGTTAATGTTATCCTGGGGAAGCACACAGAATTGTTTTATTCAAACAGTCAAGGAGTCTCTCATTTAGAAATGATGGTGTTCTATCAAAGGTATGTATAAAAATACTAATTTCACAGCGGGAACATATGTTTGGTGGTATAAAGTGGGAAGGAACCGCAAGTCAGAGTTTACAACTTCTTCTGTACCAGAATGTTATTTCCCACTTCTCTGCAAGTCCCTGCTCTCAGTATTTTAAATCTGCATTATTTTTCCACATTGTTGTGCAGCTGTAAAGACAGAAAAAAACCCCACACACTAGAGTTTGCAAGTGAAGTTTTACTGTCTCCCAGAGCAACAACAAATGATGAGGATAACACACCAGCATAGCACCTGGCAAGCCATAGCCCTGGATTCCTTTCCCACATCACAATAACTCTATTATATCCCATACTTAAAGAACTAAGTTATTAGCCTTGCAGCAATGCTGTTTACTTTCCTCAGAATGTGTCCCGTATGGTTTGCATGTAACAAAAGCTAAACCAAACAAAAATAAAATAAAATTAAAAACTCAAGGGATTTAGAGGTCAATGAAAACAGGAACTAGGGGACAAAAACCCAGGGAAAACATCTGCAGGCAGTGTTACAGAGGAATGGATCTTAGGCAAAAACAGGTCACACGAACTAGCTATCCCGAATGAAGCCCAGATGGCATGATGGGGCATTACATTCAGTGTGTTAGAGGACATACAAAACTTTTGTACAGGGCAAGAAACACTTGGAGAGAAAAATAAGGGTCAGCCTGAAAGTGCTCACAGTGCTGGAGCCCTTGATCACAGACATCACTTGCAATGCTGCTGGTATGAAATGATTTGGCAGAAATATGACAGCCTAGAAGAGAAGTCACAGGAATTGATGCTTTAATCTGAAAATCTAACTTCTTCCACATTTCCAATTTTAGTGGAGGAAAAAAGATATTTCATTTACAATAAATATACTCCCTAACCCCTACACCTCCCTTCCCCCCCCAAAAAAAAATTGAAGCCCATCAGAAATTCACAATACAAAAGAATGATCCTACAAATGTACAACTTGCAGCATAACCTGTTATGGGTGCAAAGATATATGGCCTTAAGTTAAAAAAAAGGCAAGAAAGAAAGAAAAAATAAAGAGGCATAAATAGATAAAGTATTAATAGATCAGTTAGTCAGGCTGCGAAGGTTCATAGCAATTTCCCATGGATAAGAGAAAACTTTACTTCTGTCTTCATTTTCCTGAGATAGAGCTTTTTTTCCTTTGTCATAATATAGCATGTAAAATGTAAATATTAAGCCAATTATAATATTGCACCACCTTATCATGACCAGAAGTTTAAGTGGTGTTCAGAGGGGAAAATAAATTAAGCTTTGCTCCAAAGATTACTTTCTTTTTTTAGAGAAACACCTCTGGTATTTCTGTAGTCAGGAAAAAAAAATAAAAATCACTGTATGACAGGAATAGATGCTGGCTACGTTGAAGTCAGTGGGAGTCTGGCCATTTAGCTCCCTCTGACCTGGTTTCTACCTCAAATATTTATTCGCAACACAGAAAGGAGGATTCACAATTCAAGAAAATTTTGGAACCCTTGTTGGCAGGCTTTTGTCAAAATACACCCTGACAAAGTGCAGAGGCAGCGTGTGGCAGTCAGGTTGGAATCAGCACTGGGTTGCTCTTCCTGCGGTCACTAAAACTTCCAATTTTTGCCCTGTCTAGGGGTGGGGAGCAGGGGATTAAGTTTTCTGGCATAATTTCATTATGTGAGAATATCAGGAGGCTGTTTGGAGGGGTTTCAATCCCAATTCATCTTAATTTATTATAGTTTAAAGTGAGAGGCTTGCCAAAGCCAGAATTAAACTGGAAAACTCCCAGCACGCTGTTATCAGCCATATTACATAGCGATACACCTGTTTTGCCAGCTGGGGACCGTACTCTTATCTAACGTCAATTCTTTACTGATGCATGCATCCTTCAGGGTTTAAACTGAAAAGTCAACCCCTGACCCAATGGAATTTCTTTAATTTCCTGGGTTATGTATTACATTATTACCTGTTTTTTATTACAGTTCTGCTAGGAACAGTTGTATCTCAAGAACTTTAACCTCAGGAGCCAGGCATCCTGATAAAAATAATAATAAACTTCATCCCTTTTGTTTACCTTATGCTTTCAGTTGTTATGTCACACTTATAACCTGGATATACAGTCAAGGTCTTCTTCCAAATTTTTAAGATTGTATGTACTCTTATGGAAAAAATTTAAAAAAAAAAAAAAAAACCAAGAACAAAATAAAAAAAAAAAAAAAAAAAAAAGCCCAAAAAAATCTAAAACTGGAAAAAAGAAGGAAAGAGCAGAGCTTTCTGCCAAAAATCCAATTGGTCACTACAAAATTAAATAAAACAATTTGGCCTCCCCTTAAGCATGTCTCTGTTTTTCTTTGAGTGTGTGTCTGTTAATTCAAGTATGTGAATTTAAATTACTTGATTGCCTTTTAGTGCATTATGAGAAATATTTTGTCTTTTAACTGTCTCAGGCAAAATTAAGAGATTAAATAGCTCACTAAGAATTCCTTGTGTTTAAAAAAAAAAA
>VZRR01009797.1:241392-358192 GCA_013398015.1 Oreocharis arfaki | reverse complement strand
TTAGAATATTTGTCCCCTCTCTGTATCACTGGGAAAAAAAAAAAAAAGAAATACGTATCTCTCAGTCCTGCCACTGATGATACTATGAATTGAGCTCAGAGGTAGAACTTGGACAGAGATATCTGTCTTTGTTTTTTTTTTACAATATGATGATGATTACTGGTTCTTAATTCTGTGATTTAGAGAGAATAAGTGTTTACTTAACTTCTTTTTATACCTGGGAAAAGGGAACTGAAGCTGCAATGAGTCATCGGAAGACTGGATTATTTAATTAATACTTTTTAGTCTCTTAGGGGCTTTTCTGTATCCCTGAAAGACCTTTTTAGACTTTTCTTCAGGTTTATTTTATTTGGTTTGGGGTTTTTTGAGGGTTTTTTTGGCTGATTTGTTTGGTTTCGTGTTGGTTTTTTTTGATAAAGAAAGGATGGCACGAAACCTTTCAATCCAATACATTATTTTTCCACTTGCTACTACTACAAAGTGTGTTGCAGTTTCTCTGCCTGCATATTTAGTGCTGATAATCCTTTAGTGTGGATATGGTAATAACTTAAACTTCCAAGCTTAAATCTTTTCTCTCTTTGGTCTTTTCCTTTAGTTTAAACAAAGCTGGTTTCAGCACTGCTGTATGTGCAGCCATGGCTTTGCACAGTTCTGCTAGCTTCAATTAAGTAATGTTCCATTTGACTTCGGGCCAATAGTGCATTCATCTTATTTCACTACACCAGCACTGTGCCAGTTGAAAAGTTCCTGCTGGAAAAGCATGCAGTCACCATTCTGTTGTTTGTGCTGTTCCTGTAGTGATCTAACCCAGAGCAGTTTCTTCCACCTCTTTTTCCAGGTGCCAGGCACTATGCTGGTTTGCTTTGGCTTTGCCACACAGCCTGCAACTCCATGTGCTGTTTGTGTAGACTCCTCCTCTACTCTGCATGAGGGCTTACTCATGTGGTATTTTGGATTCTTTATTGTGTCCATGGGGTCAAAGTACTGAACTCCATCCAGAAATGTCAGTCTGCCTGGAAAATTCTGACCGTTTCATAGAAATAGAGATTTTTTTTCCTGGCTTTTCCTATAGCTTTCCTGTCTGACTTTTTTGCCACAGGTCTAAGCCATAAGCAAGTTTTTTTGCATAATATCAGACAGTTTTCTGAAACCATGAAATGCAGTCTTCAGCCCTTAAAATAGACTGTCTTCAATTTTCCCCTATTCTCTCAAGTCCTGTGCTAAAAACAACCCAAAACATAACAAAACAAAAAAAAACCAAAAAAAACCCCAAACAAACAAAAACGAAATCTTATCTTTCATTTTCAAATAGAGTGAAGTCTCACTACATTTTTGCAGCACAACATTAACAGTTAGTACAACATCTAGCCACTTTTTCCTGGATAATTCAAAACTATAAAAATATCAAGTGTGCTATAACTGTTGACTCTGTTGTTTCCTGGCAGAAATCTATTATTTGCAGGTAAATATTCCTTTAGTTGCATCACCTTCTAATTTCTTGCCATATTTCCACAGCAGCAAATTTTAGGTGCTCTTGGGAAATCTGCTTAGGCAAATTTTCAATGCAAAGAATATTTTGGTAGATTCTAATTTCTCTTTCATCTCTAGTGCTGTGTCCTCCAGTGCTGTGTACCATGCTGTGTAGCATGAGAAGTTACATTTGTACTGAAAGAGAAGCCATGTGCAAGTTATATGAAAATCCTTTCTTTTCTTCCTAATTATTCCGGGTTTTAGTACCAACTGAACCTTAGGTTCAACCCAACTTGTTCATGAAAATCTCTTCTAAAACTAGCACACCTCTGGTTGATGACAGCTGCAAGTATTAAGAAGGTATTTTAATGGATTATTCAAAAGAAAAAAAATGTATAAACTGCTTTTTTTTTTCCCCAAGACCTGTGAAAATGGGGGTTTGAAGAATTGTTCCCTTAAGTGATCACTTCCTGCAAAAGGTTAACTCCAGTTTCTCGTTTTAGATTTTTGAACAGTAATACTGTTAATTTTTGTAAATCTTCTTGTTTTAGTAGAGTACAAGAAAGTTTAGTAAGATCTAAGAAATTTTTGATCACACTAAGTGTGACATTAACCCAAGCCGTGTTTATCAGGAAATAAGATTAAAAAGCAAATATATTTTGTATATATATCTCACACGCTCATGTATCTTTCAAATAAATTAGATGATAGAGCTCTGTCAACAACAATGCTTTTGAGTTTTACCTTCTAAAAACAATACTCCCTCTGAAAAATATTTAATTGGAAGTTGGGGAATGGGGATTGTTCCCAGATATTACACAGGAGTATTCCTGCTGAGAGCAAAGATGGTGCCTAGTTACATAAATATACTGCATGACTAAACTATTATTTTGGGGAGGAGATCATAGAATCGTAGAATGGTTTGGGTTGGAAGGGGATCTTGAGAGAATCATTATTTGTTCTTGAGTAAATCCAGGAAAAATGCAGTTTTGAAGGTTATTTGTTAAATTTTATGCTAATATATGATTTCCAGTGGTCCCTAAGCACACTCTGGGTACTTTTTTGAGTAAGCCAAACAAATAATTTCTTCCCTGAGGAGTTACTTATTTAATTCACTATTAAATTGCATCTGTTGTAAAAAAAGAAAAAGAAACAAAAACCAACCCAAACCAAAACAAAGAAAAGCCCTTAGAGTTAACTTCAATGAGATAAAATAGTTCACAACAGGGTAACTCACAGCAGGATGTGTAACTGAGACCTGAGCCAAGTGCCAAGTGGGTAGAAGTCACTGGGAGCAGTGATTTTTGTCTGCAATACCATGCTCTGACTCATTTAATGCAGCCTCATGAAGAAGGATTGCCAAAAGATTAATTTCACTGATAAGAATTCTGTCTCTTTTAGCACCTTGTAGATAATCTTCACTGAAAACACAAGACTTCTTTCCAAGGTGGAAGAAAACCAAAACAAATGGGCAGGAATTACAGCACCAAATCTGTTCTGTAGCCAAAGAAGGGAATTGAAAAAAAATCTGGGGAACATGTTACCTCATTCTTAAACCTAGCCTACTGAAATGGGACGTGGGAGAACGTGTTTTGTTAACTTTAGAGGTTATCTATGGAACTAGATCGAGTACAGACACCTATGCTAAAATTAGATGACATGAACATCACCATGATTCACTCATGCAGATCCCTTCACTATGGACAGTCTGGCATTCTGCCTATTACTAGATTTTTTTTTAATTGTCTTCTTGATGCTGCATTGAAAAAAATATGTAAGAGGGACTTTGGAAGAAATGAGAAGTGGTAAAACTTTATAGGATTTTATTTCCAAGTATGAGTGGCTGAATGCAGATTCTTGTTCGAAACAGTGCTTCCTTGGGTGATGATTTTGGCACCAGTAATGGAAAAAAAGTGGGAGTTGGCTTCTTGTTTGTGAAAGAATAGAGTAGAGTAGAGTAGAGTAGAGTAGAATAGAATAGAATAGAATAGAATAGAATAGAATAGAATAGAATAGAATACAAAGAGGTTGTAAAGAGCCAGGCAAGCAAAACCAAATAATATACTGTTAATGGTAATAAAGGATGAAATGGAAGAATACCCAGAATGAGTTGTTGAAAGGCTAGAAAAATAATGCTTTCAAGCATATGCCTGAATTAGGGTATTACTTTCAAAGACAGAGAATAGCCCTTTTCTGCTCTATAAAGAAAGATATTTCAACAAAATTGAGGCAAAAGTATGAGGTATGAATTTTAAGATGTTTATAAAAACTACAGACAGAGAGGAGGACCTCAGACAGAGAAAAAAAATTTAGAAACAGAGGAAGGTAGCTGTCTGACGGAAACTTGGAAAAGAAGAGGTGAACCAGAAAAAAAAAAACAAGTACTCACAGAAACCAGGAAGGAAAATATTTCAGCGAAGAGGAAACCAGACCGCAGTGTTAGAAGAGACTGGCAGGTAAAGAATGATGAGGATGGAGCTTTGCTAAGAGAAAGTTATTGCAAAAACGCAGTTTCACTGTAGTGCAGGGGGCAGAAGAGTGATTTGGAAAGATCCTTGAATTAAAATTAGTACAGAATATATGCTGACAAACATGCCACACACAATCTCTCTGAGCTCAGAGGTGGGAGGGGAAGGAATACAGTAATAAGGGAGTGAGGTGGCAGGGTTGAGGTGGAAATAATCATTCTCTTGTGCCAAAGAGAATGAAAACATAACGAAATACATGAGCAAAGTTGTGATGGAGACCAGGGTACTGAATGGACAGGAGACAGGTATAAAGAGCCGAAAAGACATGGGAAATTTCTGTAGTATGACGAGAAAGTTTGCAGGAGAGGAATGGGAATAGAAATAAATAGGCTGGGGTGGTGGAGGAAGATCGCAAAGTATTTAATCAGTTTTCCTTAAAAAACACAGTACCAGGCCTAAATCACATTTTCTCCCCATTTTTGTCAGCAAATACCAGTTAATTTATACACTCACATGAAGATTCTTCAGGTTCTTGAAATCTCCTTCTTTAATTTCAGTGATTTTGTTGTTCTGTAAGTCCAACAGGGTTGTGTCCGGGGGAAGGTCTTTTGGCACCCTTTCCAGACCTAGCAACAGTGAAAAGAGCAACTGACTTTGAATGAGACTTTAAATAAGGGACAGCAACTTTCTTAGTAGCATTTTCCTTTCAGTAAACACCATTTCTAGAACTAATTTCCTGAAGCAGCTTACGAAGACTTATTTGAAAGTGTTTCTGTCTCCAGCCAGTCAAAGAGAGTTTTATTTTGCTAAGTTGAACCAACATTTATTTATTCACATTTCCATTATGCCTTTTCTGAGAATATATCTGAGTTATAGCTTGCAGCAAAGGATTTAGTTTGGGAAAATCACTTCTGACATGTTTTATTCCACTGAATAGTGTGAATAAAATTTCTTTTGGAAAGATATGGCATTTTTTATTTTCACTGGGTGTTAGCTTTTGTGGACACAGAACATTTCCTGCTTTTAAAAGGTACTAGGCTTTTTGAAAGAAGTAAGATAGTTAATTATAATAATTTCCAGGAAAATACTGTTTGTTTGACAGTAACTGAATAAATTGCAGTAAAGTCCACCTTAAAAAGAAAAAAACAAACCACCAGTCCACCTCCCTCCTTTTCTTTGAACTGGAACTATGTCCAAGTTTTCTGGAGAACAAATCTCTTGGTTTCACTACAACTGCCAAAAGAACATCAGACAGTTTAAATTAAAGACTCTCTTCGGGACTATTTTCTGAATAGCTGATATGTAAGTCCGATGAAGTCATGGAAATGAAATTATTTAGTGTTAAATAACACTTGCTTTACCCAGCTTTCCTTTCATACTGTGACTTGGAATAAAACAAATCTTTTATGGTCATTCTGATTTACCACAAAATTAAAATGTTCTTTTCTAACTAGCCTTTCTTTTTTTTTTTTTTTAACAGAATGTGAAATGCTGAATGAGTAGTTGGTAGGAAAAAATTACTAGACACTAATGAAGTCTCTATATGGGCATGTAACAGAAGTAGACTTCTCTGGGTAAAACTGTCTTTTTGCCAGTAAATGTTTTAACTAGGATTCCTGAAGCTTTATTTTAACTCTTCTGGGAAAGATCTCTCTGCAAGTATTTCCAGTGTTTCCCCAGAATGATGATGGACTGCATGATGTTCTTCTCAGAGGAAAAATATACACATATATGCTATCTTTTAAAACCTATAAATTTAAGTCCCAAGCATGGCACTGCAAACACAGTGAAATATGCTTCCCAGAGAAAAGATATGCCTTGCCCACAGTGGCTGTGGAAACTCCATCCTTGGAGATACTCCAAAGTTTTCTGGATACAGCCCTAATTAACCCCCCTAAGCAGGGGAGTGGCCTAGATGATCTCAAGAGTGATGTCCAAATTCAACCATTCTGAGATTCTGTGATACTTAAAGACCACCAAAAACGTGTTTTCACACACAGAATGTAGGTTTCTCTGTCAAAATCCTATGTGTAGCAAAACTCCTTTTTCAATCCTTTCTCAGAATACATATGTGCATGTTTAAAGTATGGTAAGATAAAAAAATACTCAAATATTTGGATCAGATTTTTATTAAAACTGAGTACAATAAAAATTCAACTGTCTGAGTTTTAATTACACCAGAATTCAAAAGTTTTAAAAAGCAGAATCATGTGGCCTGGGATGAATTAGTAAGAGCTTCATAAACTGACAGGAGCCAAAATTCACATCTCATCCTGTTTACCTTACTGATATTCAGTGCAGAAATATTTGATACAGATTAAGATGCTTCATATTACTAAAATAACTTTTCCTCGTTTAGGCATGGACTTTGTTTTTACTTCAGCAGTTGCAAAACCCTCATTACTTTCAGAAGCGTGGTACTAGAGTTCCAAATATATAAGAATGTGATACTGTATAATTTGTGTGTTGGTTGTCTTTGGACAGTTTCTGTCTTCCATGAACTGGACTGATGTCAGCAAGTAAAAACGCTTTCCCCAAAAACACTGCTTTTTCAGACCATAATGTTATTATAACTTCCTACAGTCCAGCAACTTCTGTAGCTTTCTTCACATATAAATAAAAAAACTCCGAGGGTTTAATTACCTATATTCAAAGTACCATTAGTATGTTCTGGCTGTCAGGACACTTGTATTAGTACACTTTACCTCTAATAAGTGTCATGGCAGACAATAGGGTGCAAGAGCTGTGCAGCCACACCTTATGTGATGCCCTTGGAACATACTTCACAAGAGCACTTGGGGAACACTAGGATTGCCACTGAAGGGGTAATTTGCCAGAGACTAAACTTCAAACTAAATTTCCAGCTGTACTTTTCAAGCTTCACATTTCAGTTTCTAAAAGCTTAAGTGTTATCCATGAATATGGTAGAACTGATAATTTCTCAGAGCAGTAAAGTTAGACTTCCAATGTTTCATATTATAGAGATAAGACAAATTTAATAATCAGAAATCCATTTGTGAAAATTATTTGTAACATCATTTTCCTGTCTTGCACTAGAAGCTTGGAGGATGTACAATTCAATAATTAGCTCTGCATGCAGAGTATAAGTGCCATCACTTGAAGTGTTGAACTTACCTTATTCCCTATCCCATGTACATTCTGTTATGCATTTCCCGAAGCTGTTTTTAAAAATGTTTTCAAAACCAGCTGTAGATGTTATATTTCTTTTTTTTTTCCTTGACTTGAGTGGGTTTTGAAGAGCAAAGCGTAGATGAGTACAGGGTGCCCACCAGCTACTGAGGAGACCTTGCACTATCAGAAATCAATTTAATACATCCTCCAGCTGGAAGCTACATCATCTGGAGATCTTCAGTGCACGAAGAGTTTATAAATGGGTGAATTTGGACACTGACTTGCAAAATCAGCATCTAGATAATTCTGGGCTAAACTGCATTTGAGGTGTCGACCAGATCCACATCTACCTTGGCTTGTGCTTCAGGTTGCAGTTCCAGGTCTCTGTACAAGGTGATGTGCCTCCAGGTAGATCCATGCAGGAGGAGCATGGGTGTACTGCAAACTAATCCCTGTGCTAAAGGCTCCCTGCCTGGAGAGCAAAGCTTCAAACCTTTCTGGTCAACAGCAGCCAGTTCAGATGAGTGGGGGAGCCTGAACTGACATGACAGTGTGACAGTTCAAATCAATTGGAGAAAACTGTCATCCCACAGGAAGCTCAAATGGCTCCTGGGATAGAATTATCATATCCCAGAAAGTCTTTTTGGTTCTTCTGTCTGGGAGATAGAAGTTTAGAGGGGAATTGTGGGCTGCCCTTACTACCCATTTCTGAGAAACTCAAGTGATGCCCATGAACTTCTGAAGCCACACTGTGCACTGCGATCACACATCCGCCTACACATGACTTCCAGTGAGATTTATGTAATGCCAACCAAAAGGACAACTGCTGTTGGAAAATATCAATTGAGCCACCTCTCAATAATTTTAAGAACAGTATACACAGATATTCCAGCTCTTGGCTGTGATGTTTTTACACGTTAAATCTTGCTTCTTGAAAATCCATATGAAAATCTCTCTGTATAGCAGTCTGAGATTTTTATGTGAATAATCAGTGCTACACAGTTTGCTATTCAGTTCTCTGGAAATATTTCAGACTTCTATTCCTGAAATTAACTTATAACTGATTAAAAATATAGATTTTTTAGCTTTTTCCACTGTATGTTAAATTGAAAATATATTTATCTTCATTTATTTAAAAAATAAGCTAAGCTTTAAATCTTAGCTTTAAAGCTAAGTCAGCTATTATTTAAGTTGGTAGACAAATTTTTTAAAAAACAATTAATTCACAAGAAATGGTATGGCTCCACCCTTCTAAAATCCTTGTTGACACTGAGATTAGGAGCTGAAAGATTCTGGAAATAGATGAGATTAAATTAATCAGTTCATGTATCTTAGTCAAAATACCCTTTTGATTTGCACTAAAATATTTCTTTGGAAGAAATCCTGACTGCCTTATAGAAGCCGAACAGCCATCAGTTCCTGCAGCACAGCATAAACAGAAATTTCCTACTGTTCTACATTATCAACCTGGAGCAAACAATTGTTCCCACCATTATTCCATTAAGTATATATTTCTGTGTGTAAAAATGTATGCACATTAAAACCCACGGAGAACAGAATAAGCCACAGGACTACAAAATGAGTCAGGGGGAAAGTGTGTAAGTAAGCTTGAATATTTCCTTTTCTTAGGACGAGGTTTTCATGAAAGAAGTTTTCCTATTTTTTTTGTACTTTTGCGTGCTACACCACAGATTTTTGAAATAAAAAACACCATCAAAATGTATTCAATAAAAGCCAGACTGATTGGATCTTTAACCCATTTCTTTCTCACGCAAGAAAGGCTCATCCACAGGATGAGACACCCTTGGACAGGAGATGTTACACGGACCAGGAATCCCTGTTTAGTGGGAGGTTGGAGAAGGTAACTTTGCAGAAACCAAGCTTGTCTCTGTGGGATCTCATCCTTGTGGGTTGTAGCCTTTTATTATAATTTCTTAAACAAATGGTAGTGTCTGGCTGTTTAGCCGTGATTGCCTCACCTTCTGGAGAGGACAGAAGTCTGATGGGTCTGGAGATTTTATGAGACCAGAAACGAGGCAGAGAAGAGCCAAGACTGGTACAATTCATCCCTTATCTGGTCCCTGAGAGAGAATCAATCAATGGCTAGCCATCTCCTGTGCAGCACTGCACCAGCCCAACTAGCACATGCTGCTGTTAGCCGGCCAAACAGGTGTAGGAGATGTAGCAACAATTTGGGAATAGTGTGAGGATGTTACGGGTTTGTGTGTACACAGCAGGCTTTATTATTTCTGCAGCTGAGGGAACAACCTGCTCAGCTACAGGAGCTGTGATCAAGCGGCCGTGGAATCGTTAAACCCACAAAGGAGAAGGGCGAATTTTGAACCCTCCTTGCTGTGCAAAGGTTCCAGTCCATTGCTCCAGCTTCTCAGCAGTGAGAGCTACGAGTTAGTCTGCGCCTTGGCATGGAGCCACGTTTCTGCTGAAGCCATACGACTGTGCAGAAAAGGAATGCAAGATTTATGGGGCCAGCAAGGGAGAATAAGCAAATGGAAGTCTGAGTCTGTAGCCCAGAGATTAGGACGCTTTCCTGAGAATTGCATCTTTGCACACTGAGACCACAAAGTCAAAATAACAAATATGTGAACAGTGACAATTACAAACAATTTTTACAGTACAACAGAGCTTGTGGTCTGATTTTTTTTGTGTGTGTTCGGGGTACTTTGAGAGATTTTTCCTTCACCTATCAATTTTACAAGCAGCAGGGATGGGGTTTATTCCTCTGAATAAACCTTTGCTTTCTCAGCTTAAGAGCGTGGGCCAAAAGGCAGAGAGACATCTGAAGGCTGTAGCTCAGATACATGTGTTATTACATTGCAACACTTAGGATTATTATCACAGGGGCCATAAAATGGGGCTCGTTTCGAGACTCTTTCGGTTTCCGCAAACAGCTGCTGCCAGCTGAGGAATTTGGACTGAGCTCCATGTAATTCCCAGCCGTGACCATCAGTGGCTGCACTCCCAGTGGAGACAGCCCCTCCAGCAGCTGCCAGGGCTGCCTCTGCGCGCTGCTGTGCGCTCTCCTTGCTCCAAGCCCAGCTCTGCTGCATCCCACTGACGGGCAGCCATCCTCCCCGGAGGGAATGACCTTAGCAATGCCCTGAGTGGACTCTGGGGCAAATGAGGAGAAAGGCAAGTTTACAGGGTCAGGATACTTAGTCACGGAAAAATAACTGGATCCAGGGACTGCTTTCTGGAAGGATGGCAAGGAACTGCTTTGAATGCTTTGACTTAGAAAAGTTTACAGATACTTTCCCAGGCTATGTGCTACAGTATTTACTGGAAATTTGTTCTCTATTGTGTGGGATTTGCAAATAGGAGTGATTTCATTATTTGCATCTGTAAAATAAGAAACAATTGTCTTTTTCTACAGAGAAGTATCCACAGCCTCCTTCTCTCTCTCACTTTCAAATTAAAAGTTTGTTCTGCACCTTCTCTCTTGCTATGAAATCAGAAGCAATTTTTTTTTTTCTAACAGATATAAAAAAGCCTTATGGAATGCATAAGACTCTTAAAATATACATTCTTAAAGGTGATTCACAACTGTTTTTTAGACCTTTTTCCTGTTCTTCAGGCTGCAAGACTCTTAAGATCCATTTAAGACTTATTTTTATCACAGATTACTGTTTTTGTATATGTCTGAGCCTTCTCACAGGAAAGAACAAGAAAACAAACTCCATTCCCTGCTGAGGTGGCCCCCCACAAGGGTAGACCTACTGACCTATTACTACACTGCTTTTTTTCCCCCCAAACATTTATTAGATTGCTTCCCAAAACAGAGTGAGGAACACAGAAAATAGAAACGAATTGACACACATTATGATCAAATGAGGAGATCTCCATTGTGAGAGTGCTAATAATTATAAAAGCCGTAGCAAAGGAATAAAAGTGAATGCATTGCTTCAATTGCTCTTTTCCACTTCCAGCCACCCTGTGTAGTGAGCACATATTTCAAAGTATAACGGATATTGCAAGCCACAGCTGCTATGAATTATTTTTCAGCGCTAGTCACATTTTTCGTACAGATAGAGTTAGTCTCCTGGCTCCAAAAGTTAATACCTAAGAGTAATGATATATTTTTGAAGCTAAAATTCAAGCAACTTCCAATTCTGACTTTTAATTACAGTGATCTCAAAGGTATATGCCTTCTAAAGAGCACTGGCATTTTAGATACGCAGAAAAATATTCTGAAATAATCTTTAGACTTCAGGGATTAAGACATTAAGTGAAATAAAAATCGAGTATTATGAGTTTTCTAGTTAACTCCTGGAATCATCAGCTTTACATTTCCCACTGCCGTGGTTGCAGACATAAAACATCCCATCAGAGAGCAGCAACTGACCCGTGTGATTCATGCAGTCTGCCAGCACCATGTGCACAATGGCTTTACTCAACGTGGATGCAGTGCAGATGTACTATCTATGAGTACTCACACAGTAAGGTGAAACATTTATTTCTCCAGTAGTCATAAGAGGGCACTTCAGTGACTCAGAAAAGTGAGCATTATCTAACAAATTATGTTTTGAATGACCCTTCGGAGTAATGTAATTTGATGTTTACCTGTGTTGCCGTTTAAGTTAGCAACAGGCAACAGATGACAATTTGAGGATAGTTCCCTCAATTTTTGCTTTGGGATTTACCAGAATTAGCTCTAACATAATGTCATAAGGGGTCATTTGGGGGAGGTCTTCTCTGGTTTCAAGTAAACTCACCCCTTCCTGTTCTGACCACATGCTCATTACACAGCCCTAGTTTATAACCTGGGGGCAGAGATGTGTTCCTGGTTATTTCAGGTACTTCTAAACAAAACACAGCCATTTTTCATAAATTCTGTAGAATTTTTATCAATCTACTCTCATGCAAGGAAACAATGGAAGAAGCTTCTGTGATCATGTCTGGACACAGTGGACAACAATGAAACAAATTTTGGAAGAGAATTTCCCGACTGAATCAGGAATTCTGCAGACCTGTCAATTCCCTCTTTCTGCTACAAGATGTTATACATACCCTTGCAAGGCTTAGACATATTTGCTTTGTAACTTCTTTTATGTTGTCAGCCATTTAGTGATAGAGCTTTCCCAGATCTGCTATAACTGTAACAGTCACCTCCAGCCCAGAAGACGTAAATTCTCTGCTACAGAGTGAAAAAAATAAAGAAGAGAAAGCAAATTTTTTCCCCTAATCCTGAAAATATTAAGATTTTAATTAAATTATTTGTCTTTGCTCCTATATCTCTTAGGCAGAGATACTCAGCGACAAGTTTGATTACTGCACCACTACAGACACTTTTCTTCCATGACACCCTAAAATATGAATGCATTGAGAACCTCTTTAATTTTTGAGGCCCACTCTGGAGCAGTAGAAGGGAAAACATGTACTCCAGCATGGAAACTGAAATGATCCTAGGCTTTCACGTTTTAGGTAGTAGAGGAGGTGCAAACAGAAACAGGTTTTGGGATGCCTTACCGCAGATTTCTGTTGTGCTAATGTTGTATTACAGGACCAGACTGCAGCCCCATTTACACTGGCACATGTTTTAAAAACTGCAACATTTCTATAAATAATCTGTCCATTTGGGGTTTTTGGTATTAAGCCCTTAAAGTTGCCATCAGGTGGGCAGAAATGGCTTCTTGCTTTCACTGTTATTTTTAAAATATAATTATTGCATTCCTTGTTGAATTAAAACTATAAGCATCCTCTCCTTAACAGGTTTTTGTGTTAAACCCCCAGGTGTTTTTAGGTAGGTTTTTGTAGGTCCCAGTAAACAAACACAAAGATGGTATGGGATGCTCTCCTGGGTACCCTCTCACATGAGTATGCATGCAGAGAGTACATAAATTCTTTAAATACTGCTTTTCACCTTTTCCATTTCCTATTGTCTGCATAAGAGGTTTGCAGTAGAATTGCCTATATAGCAAATGCAACCTTACTAAAATCAAGGTCATTTGTGCAGAGCTGTTTGAAACTCATAATTCGCTCCCTAAGTTAAAAACTACAATCCAAATCCCTTTTTCTTCCCCCCCCCACCCCAAAAAAAAAAACATGCAGGCATGGTCCTTGGTCTTGAGGTCCCTGTGTGTCTGTGTTTGCTTTTTCCACCTCTATCCTTGCAGAGAAGCCAATGAGCAAGTTCTACTCTTTTGTTCAGCCTGGAGAAGAGGAGACTGAGGGGAGACCTCATCGAAATTTCCATCTGCCTCATGGAGGGAACAGGACGGGCAGGCACTGATCTCTTCTCTGTGGTGCCCAGTGACAGGACTAGAGGGAATGGCCTGAAGATGTGCCAGGGGAGGTTTAGGTTTGATATTACAAAAAAAGTTCTTCACCCAGAGGGTGGTTGGGCACTGGAACAGGCTCCTCAGGGAAGTGGTCACAGCACCAACCTGACAGAGTTCAAGAATAACTTGGCAACACTCTCAGGCACACGGTGTGAATCTTGGGGCCATCATGTGCAGGGCCAGGAGCTGGACTTTGATGATCCTGATGAGTCCCTTCCAGCTCAGGGTATTATGTGATTCAGTGATTATTTATCTACTTTGCTTTCATAGTGTAAAGGACAACAGAGCTCTGTGTGAGCATATTAAACACAATGCAGCCAAAGAGACATATGATTCCAGCATTTGTCAACATTTTTTTTTTGTCAGAGAAGGCATGGAAAATAGGATGTATAAGTTTTAAAAAATGGCAATATATCTTGAAGAACATAGTTTTTGATTTCAACTTTAGGAAAAGACTAAAGTATATTCAGAAAGATACTTTATTCCCCCTGTAACCTAATTATCTTCTTTTGGACCACTTCTTTTTAATCAAAGATTCGGGACATGTGTAAAGCAAAATATAGACCACTTAGTCCAAATTTGATAAGGCTGGGACACTCCAATCTGGTTTGAAACTGGTGTTTTGAAAAGCTGCTTAAAACTAGAATAGAATGGAATAGAATTTTTAAAATACCATGGTAACTAGATTGTGTGAACAGAGTTTTTCTGAAGAGCTGGGTGCTAATACCAGAAGTTTCTCGCTGCGATCTTTTATGACTTCACACAGAACCCAAATTCCTGAATCTTCCTCCTGCTGCTATGGGTTCTCAGTGAACACTGAGAAGGAGCTTTTGGAATCTTTATCTCTTTCTTGGCTAGGAACCTTCCACAATTAAATAGCAGAGGCTTTTTGTTATGAAAACACAGATATTTTTAAAATAGTTGTGTCTTACCAAGTAACACACCCTACAAAGGTGTTAAGAGCAGAGTACACATACCAGTCACACCTACTAGTCCATAACACTAGTAGATTATTTAAAGAGTGATAATTTAGCATGCTTTAAGCATTGTAGTCACCTACAAATGACTTACAACTGTCTCACATTTTACTAGCTATCTATTATCTATTTATTTGTGCATTGGGAGGTTCTTGAAATGAACCATTGTCACAGAGCAAGCCAGAAAACAGTCACTTCTTGTATCACTCAGACTTGGCAGTCTGGATATCCATTCCTGCCACTAGGCTTTCATAAATGGCATTCCCTAGCCTGAAGAAAGCAAACAAATCTAAAAAATTAAGACAAAAAACCAAAACATATAAAGGTGGTCACTGTTACCTTGGAATAAGAAGTAAATAAGGAAGGGTTCTACCTAGAGTGGATTAATTTTTATCTAGGATCATGTTTATCAGCTGAAACTGAATTACATCAGGAATTCAGGGGGTGATGCAAGAAGGCCTGTCTTTTACTGCCACACTGGCAAAAGATAATGGCTTTTTGTTAGTATAAAGTAGTCTACATCCAGGACGATATTTTTTTCTTGACAAGTTTTCAAGAACGTTTTCCAATTATTTGGCTCTTGATTTAATATTTTTTTCAGAATGTACTGAGCACAGGGCTTTAATTCATGTTTTTTAACTTCCAGAGCATCCCCAAAACTGTATTGAAGCAGAATACATATAAAAAATTTAATAAACCATGCCAAATTTATCACGAAACAAGCTGGCAACATGGGTTTATTTTCCCTTGCCTTAATTTTAACACATATAACTTTGTTAATCTGAAAGTAAGTTGTATAGCCTCGAATGGTTATTGCCCTGTCTTGGCAGTTCGGTTCTCCAAGTGTGATGTATCCTTCCCATCACTGACATCCACCTTAGAAAGGATGAACCACTGCATGGGCAGCCTAACTCACCCCATGTCTGTGAAAGGAAACCAGATGACTCTCAGATTCTTATCATCACCTGAGATAATCCTACATTACAGATAATGCCTGTACACTTCATATAGATCCTCCAGTCTGACCTCCAACATGTTAAGAGTATTCCAATTCACCCAGTCAGCATGTGGAATGCCCAATGGCTTGTGCTTGATGACAGCCTAAGTTACGTTTAGCTAAAGAATGTCAGTTTTAAGGCCAGGGTATGGTGATGCAGATGCTATTCTCAGTATAAGTGACAGTATATTTCCACAGATTTCATGGCTATGATAATAGCTTTGTTAAAGGATCCAGTTCTGTGAAGGCAGGGGATTTCATGAGAGTATCAGCTCCTATTACACATAAAAGGACTTTAGTCCTTACCGTTAGAAGAAAAAAAACACATAAAACTTGTCCTAAAGGCTCAGTAGTGAAAACATAAATCCATCAATTTTTTTTTTATTTAAAAATTGTATTTGTTCATATCTGACCATTTAAGGATACATGCTTTCTTTTATTGCATGTTTAGTAACCTATAAGATTTTGGTCTGAACATTTAGTTTTAAAGGTTATGTTTCAAATCAGGAAATATTGCAAAGGAGATAATTTCCTTTATAGTGAGAAATGAGGTTCTGAAATGGAATCATAATCAGAAAATTGGTGTTCAGATATTTCTGGAAGATTTCATATGGTGAGATAAATTATCTTTTGTCAACAAATAAATTGCCATGGTTCAGGTGTTGGAGAGCCATCAGTTAATATATTGAGACACTATGTGTTCAGATAAACTCTCTTATGTCACCAGACCCCAGTGATGATGCTTTACATATCTGTGAGCTTCTCATCTCCTGATCTCAAAGTAATTTTCAAACACACACTCCAACATCCATGCTGAGCTCTAATGTACCCTTCTTTATACAAGCTGGAGAAACCCTGCACTTCTGAGCTGTGAGAAAAATTCAAATTTTAGCTGTAATAGTGCTTGAACTTTGTTTGCTGATGTGTCTACCTCGCACACCTTTTAGTAGCCACAAAACCTCTATGGATACCCCCAAGGGAGTTGGAGAGCCCTCCACTAAATCCTGTAAGGTGTCCAAGGAGGGCAATCTCATTTCACCCTGTACAGAGACTCTGCTCATTTAGAAGGGGCTTCCAGACTTACCTGAAGGGGAAATAAAGCTCTGACTACCACTTCTGAGCACACTTGTGAAGCATTCTGCATCTGCTGCAGGGATGAGTAATCACACATGCATCCTCCTGCCTATCAGGGCACTCTGGGATGAACTTTACTTGAGACTCCCTTTGGGAGGATGCAACTTTAAATGGAACTGTTAATCCTTGCTAGGGTTTTTACGAAGCGTGTTTGCCTGGCTAACTGACTGCACACCTCCCCTGTACGTATTATTTTAAAACAGGAAAAGCGGCCTCTGACCAGCTGTATCAGCTACTCCCCACCTGTGCTGTGCTCTAATAAGGAAGACATTTGCGACTTCTATGGAAAGCCTGGATATAACACAGCAATGCCTCATACTGAAGCATGATCAAAAAGTGGACCCGTGGCTCCCTTTTAGGAACAGGAGGCAGATTTATAAAAGGCAGCACTTTTATAAAGATAGCATGGTGGCCTTTCTTGATGGGGTCCTTGAGCCCATTCACAAAGATAATATATCTCGTGAAATGTAGGCACATGGGGTTCTGCTTTCGATCCATCAGTAACCACAACTTAGAGAGAATTCTTTTTCAGGATGTGAGAAGGCAGCATTCTCCTTCTTGCCAACTCAGCTCTTGGCTAGGAGGCAAAATAAATTAATTTGTAGGTGTGTGCTTAGGAAGATGTGACTGAAGTTGAAGAGTATAGGAATGCAAAAATTCAGCTGACAAGAGTGTAATTGGACCACTGGGCATTTTTTTTCACTGTTTTTATTGAACTCAGATTTTATTTTTTTTGTTATTGCCATCCAGTGCTCATGAGAAAAGGGGCTAACCTGATCCTTGGTCTCGGGATCCAATAGTTCTCCTGTGGTTTATTCACATAACCGTATGTCAGATAGCTGCTTTTGTCTTTAGGAAGTAAGAGTCTACAAATAGCAAATGCCCGTTTAGGCACAGAAGAAACAGGCTGAGGAAGAGGAGACCTTTCCATGTGTTGCCCATGTTAGGGTCCTCCAGCTGCCTTGCTCTGGCATGTCTCCTGCACCCATGGGCTTGTGGCTGTAAAGAGCCCTTCCATGCCAGGGTGAGTAGGAGAAACGATCCCAATTCAGGATTCAACTTCCCTTTGTGAGACTTTATTTAATAAGGTCTTAATATGCCCTTGTGAGGAGCCTTGTTATTGCCCGAAATTTTTCTTCAGTTAGTACCCACGGGACTAGATGACTAAATGTGATAATTTTGGAGGACGGATGTAGCTAATTCGGTTGGGTTGGAAATGCCCGGAGCTGAAGGGAGAGGCAGGCCAGGAGCACAGGTTAACAGGGAGGCAGAACTGCCACTGTTAGTTCATGGCTTCTGTGTGCAAATTGCCCTCCTGATGCCTGAAACCCGAGCACCCTTCATCCCACAGCTCAGGAGCATGCAAGGTCTCCTCCACAGTTAGCAACCAAAGGCCAGACACTGCCTTTCCTCAAGTCAGTAGGTAAATACGACTTTGCCTGGCTCCTTCACACAGAACCAAATCCCAGGCCAGAAGAGAGTAGAGGGCACTTTTGCCTGTGAGCTGGTGGCACACAGCTGTCCTGTCCCTGCTTGCAGGGCAGCCAGCGGCCCTGTGCCCTCATGAGCCTCCCAGCTGGGCCATGTCCCATCGGGGGCTGTCACAGCCCTATGCAACAAGCATGGGTGAAACTTGATGCCAAGGCTGGCACTGAGTGATAATTACTTCCTTGAGCTCTGCCAGGAAAACGTTATTTATTTATTTTCAGGGCTGCATATTTTGAGCCCAGGGAGATCACTTTTCCTTTGTACCCAAAGGCTGGATGTCATCAGCCCAGCTGCTCCAAAAGCACAGTATTTTCATCCCATGATATGCAGGATGTGGGTTTAAAGAAAGCCCTTTCTTTTCACCCCACTTGATGTTATCTGGGAAACACTGACCTGGGACCTCAGTTGCTGTATTTCTGAGTCTCCTCTTCAGTGTGGGACTCTACTAACCCAGAAGTATCTTATGCAGTGCACTGTAGTGCAACCCTTTGTAAACCACATGTGTGTGAAGGAGAAGTGCCTGACCACAGGAGCAAGTGCAGGAGCAAAGGGTCCCTGTGTGAATGTCTCTATCTTTTTACCAAGTAAAAGCTCATTAAATTCTGCAGAATTGAAGCAGACTGAGAACAAGTTCTCAAAATAACTTGAATTCCATCAGCATTACGAAGTGTAACAACAATAAAACCTAAGACTTTCACGGCATGTGGGGCAACCTCTTCCCCACTCCCCACTCCGTGTTTGCCCTCTCTGGCAGCAAAATCGTAAAAAAAGAAAATATCTTTTAAGAGGGACAGCACTGTGGAAGCTTTTTGAATGCATGGCTAGGTTAGCCCACTCTCATTTGTGCAACTTGGCTTGCATTGTTCACTGGGTCTTTGCCAAACATATCTGTTGCATAATTATCTGGCTTACTTTAATAAATTCACAGAAGTTTCTAGGGGTGTAGCTAAAGTTTCCCCCTCCTTTCTGTAATTATACAACCCCCACCACCATGAGACACAGGTCCTAATTGGTGGATTTGTGCCATGACTTACAGAAATTATCAAAGCAAACACGATAACATAGGAAAAGAGAAACACCCAGCTATACATTTAAAGAGCTGAGAGAATACTTGAAGAAAAAAAAGCTCTATAAAATCATGAGAAATAATTTGCCTGTTTCATTGTGAGTAAAACAACTTTAGTAGATTTTCTGCCCCGTACACTGACTAAGACTGAAAAGTACTGGTTTAAACCAAGAGCCGTCTCACTGAAGTTAGCTTCATTACTCGAGAATTCTGCATGGAAAAGTCGAATACGATGATGGCAGACATGGCTTCATATCCTGCTACTCTAACTGTGCACACAAGCACTTCCCTTACATGAGGGAGTAAGGAAAGTTTGTGAGAAAGGTTCTCATGGTTTCAGCTTATATAGTGTCTAAGAAAGATATTTAATAAGGAACTCCATAATGTTTTCATTATTTTGGAGTGTTTCCAAGCTCTTTCTTCCAAAGAGCTGGTTCCAGGATATATAATTCAGTTGGTTATTTCATGCTCATGTATTCCAGTGGAAATGGGATGACTTCTATGTTGAGGTACTAGGCAGTATGATTAAGGGTGTTGGGCCTTGGACCACACAATTTAGAACCCTTTAAAATGTTTCCATTCCCGCATCTGACCTCACTGAAATTATTTAACACCCATCTGAAGGAACAGCTTTGAAAAGTTATTTCCTCAGCAAGAGAAATCTGTGGTCTTTCAAAGAACAGATGAAACGCACAAATTCAAAATATACATTAAAAAAAAAAATCAAACATTCTTCATGATCGCAACAAACGCCCATCTTGCCAGGGCTTTATGGCCTAGTTTGTGTAGTAAATTCTAGTTAACTGCAGTTGGGGCATACTTCTTTGAAAAAAGTCAGGCGTGGAGTGAGGGTGCATAGCAGCCTCACCAAGTCAGCTGCTAGCCCAAGACTAGAACGCGAGTACAGAGCCTCTGAAGACGCTCTTGGGCTTACCTAGGTCAGAGCACTGCACCACGCGAAGATGGCACTGGCAGCGGAAGGGGCACACCGGTCCAAACCCAGATATGACGGGATCATCCGTTGGAGCCATGTCGGCCGACCCCTCATCCTCCAGCATGAAGTCAAAGAGGCCCTGCTGGTGGAAGGGCTTGGCCGAGCATGCTGGCAGCAGCAGGACAAAGAGCAGAGCCAGCCTCTTCATGGCTTAGTTCATCGACTCCCAGCAGAACCTAGGATTCAAAGCAGCAGATTAACAACAGAAGTAGCAGTTTCCCATAGCTGCACAGTTCCTCCTGAAGGAGGTCCAGCACATCCACCAATTGCATAACTGTTCCTTTCAAGAAAAGAAAACTGATTTGTAAAAATAGGACAGTTATGTGATAAGAGTCTGGTAACTGCTTGTCAATAGGCCTTTTTTTTTTCTTTTACAGAGCAGTTTGAAGGCAACTATAAACACATCTGTTTGCATATTTAGAGTATTATTTATTAGGAACTGGCAGCTCTGTCAACTTTGTTATGCAAAAGAGTCAGCAATAAGCCACATTTTCCATGTGCCTGTTTTCTGCCAACGTAACAGTCTATCTGATTTCATTAGCATTTATTTCATAGCAATGAGTGTGACCCCTGGAGACAAACCTGAGGTTCCCAAACTCACTGTAATGCAGCATTTAATGTCTTGAGAAATATTTTTAAGTGTCAGCTTGCTGTGTGTTTTAGATTATACCCTAGTAAAACTGACTGAGAAAGAGTAGGATTTAGTGACAGGGTGGGGAGTGAGGGGAAGATCTTTAGTTGTTTAAATGCACTATACTTCTTTCCTAGTTTAAACAGCACATAAAACAGAATACAATGTTGTGTCATATTGAATATTCTTGGCCTTCTTTCCGAATTTTGACATCCACCCTGAGAATCCTCTGCTTTGTACTGCATAAGCTTTTGAATTGATGCTTGTATTGTTGTGTGCACACTTTCTAATAGGACTTCAGGGCTTCATTCTGTAGACTTTCACGCTCAGGAGCAACTTTACACAAGTATGTATTGCCTTAGATATTGACAAGAAAAGCTGCTTAAATGCATGTTCTCAGGACTTAGGCCTAGGTGCATTTCAACACACTGTAGGTTGTGCTACCTGTCTTGTTGTGCACTAAGGAGAAATGACACAACTGCAGGTTTTGTACCAAGGCTGTATAGACTGGCTAATCTTCTGAAAGTTTTCTTTTACTGTGTATTTTATAACATGAAGTCCACACTTTACAAACTATAATTGGTCAAAAAACCCCACAAAAAGATAAAATTAAGAAATCTGCCTTCAGATTGCCAAGTGACACAAAGGAAAACTTTAAATTTATATAGGAGCTTTTTCTTAAAATGGATGGCATAGTCCTGAATACAGATACTGCTCTTTGTAATGAAGGCAAAAATGTCCACTTCCTTCTTCAGGCCAATATCTTAAAAATGCCTTGTCTGAGTGCTAACTGGGATTATTTCTTTTTCTAGAAGAAGTTATCTGACAGTTGGGGTGTGGTAGAGCATTTTTCAGCCCCATATTCATTGTTGGATAAAAAACCTGGGAGAGGCAGAAGAGGAGGACTGTCTCTCTCTACATTGACGTATGGAACCTACCAGGTAGATGACAAACACGAACAGATGATATTAGGTGAGAGTGGTTTACTGAAGCCTGTCTTTCTAAAATACTACAACCAGGTACTCAAACAGGAATAGTAAGTTTAGAGAAAAAAGCTAAATATATAAAAAACACATGAGACTGGAATTAGATCAAATTTATATTGTGCCCGATTTCATTTTCCTTTCCAAATTTCTACCTACAGGTGCCAATAATACAGTTCTGCAGAAGCCTTTAGGTCTGTCTCTCGAGAGGATGATTAGGTTATCTTATAAAATATGCTGGTGGCTTAAAACCATAGCCTATATTTCTGTGATCTACCTGACAGGAAGATACATATCTAACACCTTCAGATACCCCAAAGACTTCAAAGTGAAATCACATGGAGTAAAACACTGTTTATGTTGTCTCTTTAAAAGACGTATTTGTTTTCTTAGTTGGACCTGAGAGTCCTTCTGTTCCTGGAACAGATATCTTACTCACTGCATGAGGGGTATCACAGACCCCAACATCAGCTAGACAGTTTCTAGCATGTCCTGTCAGCCAGTGCTGTGTAAACTCCTGACATGCAGCAGAGGCAGGCTGTGTCCCCATGTGGAACATCCTCCTGTGCCTCCTCCTGCCTTGGCTCCCCAGAGACACTGGGGCTGTGTCCCTTTGCCAACAACACCCCTACCAGTGCAGGCGGAGTGCACGGGGACACGTCAGGATGTCACAGCCAAGTGCTGTTAGTGCATGGTAGTGAGCTGTTACCAGGGTTTAATCTAAAACAGGATTTTTGAAATAGTAATTATCATGTGCAAGTCATTGTAAAATAACAATGTAATTTATTAATAATCTGAAATGGGACAAAAAATTCGCTAAATCATCACCATTCATCACAATAAGCTGCCTTATTAAAATGATCAATAAAACATTACCCCAGTACAAATTATTTTTCAGAATGTATATTAACAACAATAAACATTGGGAATGCTTCATGCTAATCCTTGAATGGCAGTGGCAGCCAGGACTTTTTGAGGACCTTCCTCAGCCTATATTTTTATGTATTAATATGATTTTAAAACATTTTTAAATATTTAAAACTTCTTTATTCCCTCTCAGGGTCACTGCTGAAGTACCACCCATCCAAGACTGCACAATCAGGATCTTATCCTGGAGTTTAATTACTACCACTCAGAAAAGCCAAAAAAAAAAAAAAAAATAGAGAGGCACTTAGGAAGTGTCTTCACACTTTTCTTCTTATTCACATTAATATTGATGAGTTCATTTATCTCAGTTAAACCCTGTAGCAGGCCTTTCCTTTGGTCCGTGTTTTATAATAAAATCAGAAAGAGCTGGCTATAAAGTAAAACTGTAGGACAATGAAGGATATCAAGTATATAATCTGAGGATACAGCAGAGAAAATAGCAGACACAAGCTACATATTAATCAGGATATAGGAATAGATATCTTCAGTCATATAGGCATTCATTCTGCAGAGACGTGGATCTATTCCTATTGTTTGCATGTGTAATTGAGCATAAACAAAGGAAAAGATATACATAAAACTGGACTAACAAGAAATGTTTACACTTCACTTACAAGAAAAGAGTAGAGAGGGCAAAAAAAATCTGAATTCTGTGGCACAATATTTATGTCTGCAGGACATAACTGTTTAAAATTCCTTTAATTATGTGTTTACAATGAAGAAGACTTTTCCACAAACAGAGGAAACTATACCATAGGCTTGGCCACATTTCGTTTTAAAATAACACTGAAAAAATGCTTCATCAGTTCACGTCACCACTGTATTGGTGGTCTTCTTGTCAGTTTACCTTAATATTAAGGTTATATGATTAGTTCACCTACTGCCAGAAATCTCTCAAAAGTCCACAAAGACAAGCTAAACAGTATTTTGCAGTTTCAAAAAAATCCCCTCCATTTTATGTTTTGCGCATTTTGTGCAATAAAGTCTAGATCTGAAAACACAAGAGTTGGAAGTTTTAAAGAGAATAAAACTCTGTTAACAGGAGTTTCAACTGCAGGAATTTTCTTTTCTACTATTTCATTCATAAGAACCTTCTTTAAACATGATTCCCTTGTTTGTAGCCTGTAACATAGCACTTTCTAACGTTACAAAGGCGCACACAGAGCCCGTTTAACTTACTACTGTGCATTTTTTTCTCTGAAATTGAAATTATATTCATCAGTGTCTGAAATATATACGAAGAAACACATGAAAAAGAAATCATAGAGAGCAGTTTAAAGCAGAAATGCAAGCATACACGCACTTTTTACACTCTCTACAGCACCGATTCTAAACACTGGATTGCAGAGAATGTACTGCTGCAAAAGTTTACAGCAAAGAAAAAGAAAGGACTGTAGCAATGCTTATACAAATCAAAACAAGAGACAGAATAGTCAAATAAACAGTAGGAAATCTGCACAGTCTTTGAGAATGCGTTCTCATGCTTCCAAGAAACAAAAGTACATGACAGAAAAGTTAAGATTACTAAACATTTAGTAGGATTTTTAACTTGCTTCTCTTAAAATTCAAATAGTTCTTTCCATAGACATGCCCGAAGTTTTTTAGCGCAACATAGTTCAGGAGAATTACTGAAAAACCATACCTTTTAATCCAGGGATTTGCAACAGGAGCTCTCAAAGCTGAGATGTAATTAAACTAAATATTCAACCCAGGCAAAAGGCTTTGCAGGTGTGGAAAGGAGGAGGGGGTAAATTCAGCTCAGTGACTGTCACTTGGTGGAAAACCCTCCTGCTTCTATTCCATAGCACAGTTAAAAAATAAGGTTTCTCTCAATGAACACAATCCAGGCTGACACCCACATTAGATCATATGGTAATGATATGTCTCCTGTATTGTAGCCAGAAACATTATCAGCTCTTTTGCTTTCTTTTCCTCCTTTTCCTTTCTCATTTGCTCTATTTCTCTTTCATCTGTTTACAATCCCAAACTACTTGTAC
This sequence comes from Oreocharis arfaki, assembly GCA_013398015.1. Lineage (NCBI taxonomy): Eukaryota > Metazoa > Chordata > Aves > Passeriformes > Paramythiidae > Oreocharis > Oreocharis arfaki. The sequence continues at coordinate 333,632 of VZRR01009797.1, read as the reverse complement.
ATTATGAGACAGATTCTTAGCAGTAATTTATCTTACTTATTTTATTTATGTCCCTACAACATATATTTAGAAAAGTTTTCTTGGTTTTAACAATGGGGGGTTTATGACTCATTAATGAAAAGAATGTTTAGCTGTTCCTTTTGTTTATAGTATTTGGAAATCAAGGAAATTATACAAAATTAATCTTTGAGTTAGGCAAAGTGAACATTAAGACCAGAAAAAAAGGGTTAGCTTAAAGTAAAACTATTTAAATAGATATCAACCTGCCTTTGCTTGTACTATAACCATTGTCAAACTAAGTAGTACATAGTTTAATATATTATTATCTTGTCTAATAACAGAGTTTGTATGTATTTTTTGAAACTACAGCATGGGTTTGACATATACGAAAATCATGTTTTCATTAGTAAAATGATTCTAACATTTGTGGTTAGAGCTGCTTTATATAAACTTTTCTTTTTTTTTTTTTTTCTTCACTGCCTTCTCACCAGGACAGCAAAACAGAAGGGAAATTAGCTTTAACTGTTTGGGTTTTGGGTTGATTATTTTTTTGTGTTTTTAAATTTTTTTAGTGGTTTTTTTTGTTTTGGTTTTTTTTTTTAGTGGGGTTTTTTTGAGACAGATTTTTTTAAAACATGGAAGGAAAAATGCATCTGATTTATTGTTCAAATTTATATTTTATTTTAATAATTTCTGGTTTTATGCAAGTGTCAGTGGAAGCTAAAATGCAGTTTCTTTATTCCTGCATAATTTTAAAAGTTTAGCAATCTGAAATGAAAGCAAATACAATAATTACTATTTATTTAGTCATCCAAACACATTGTGAACATGTGTAGCTTCACTGTGCTGTTAGCTGTCCCATCTAAATAGTGAAGACTGTGTGTTTTGACTTGTATCCTTTTTATTTATGGCCCTAGGCTAAGACCAGGTGCAAATCTGAAATTAAAGCCTGTAAAATGATGTTTAAAACAAGTCAGAATTTTTAGAAACACCGTAGACTCTTGAAGTTTTAGCTGCCCTCCTCATTTAAATTCAGGAAGAGCCTTTGTAAGAGATCTCGTAATTGTTCTCCTTTGGTGGAAGCAAGCATGGTAGAATAATTGTCTGTTAGTTTGGGTCTGTGTAGAACAAAGGTGTAATCAGACATCTTACATTACAGATTCTTTATATAGCTCACTCTAAAAGTTAAGGATCAGTTATTCACCCCTAGTCCTCAAGCTAACTTCTTTTCCCTGCCTCACCACTGGATTCAAGACTGCTAATGGTTTTTGTTGTGACATTTTTCTACATATGATTAGTGGTGTTCCAAGCTTTTATGCTTACAACAAAGCCTTATCTCTGTCCAGAAGTGTCGCCACGAGGCTTGCTGAAATCTTGGCTGCATCTTAGTAATGTCAGTTATTTGAACCTTGGTCACCAGCTGCATCTGGTGTTTAAAAACATTTCAAAGCACAATTTTGATGAGGAACAGGTCAGGGTAAACTTGTTGTCAGTTTGCTTCACAAAACCCATTCATATTCTTTGCCAGCAAAGCCCTAATTCATTTGTTCTGATACCTGTTATGGGGCTGAAAGGCGTTGTAATTTAATGCCTCAGTAATTTCTTTGGAGGCAGAGGGCAGATGAACAGCCCCTCTTTTTGTCTAAGGCATTCTTTTTTCTTAGGCATTAGGGAGATTCAAATCAAAATATGAAGACAAAGGTGGGAACAGCTGAGTGGACTGGGGGCTACATTTCCTTTCATGAAGTTCGTTCCAAAAAGCTCAGAGAGGGAAAGATGTTACCATCTTCAGGAGTGATGGAAATAGTTATGCTGCCTGTTGATACCCAGAAGTAGAAGAGGTATGTGTTAGGTGTCCAGCCCTTCCTGAAATGGAAAGTAGAGTTAGCTGGAAGACAGAGCAACTGAACGGGAGAGGGCTCATGACATTGAATATCGATGTAATACCCTATAAATTGCTTTGAATCAAGGAATCTCGGAATCATTTATGTTGGAGAAGACCTCCAAGGCCGTTGAGACTAACTTTTGACTGATCACCAACTTTTCAATTCGACCATGGCCCTAAGTGCTATGTCTAGTCTTTTCCTGAACTCCTCCAGGGACAGTGACTCCACCACCTCCCTGGACAGCGTGTTCTGATGCTTAACAACCCTTTCCATGAAGAAATTCTTCCTGATGTCCAACCTGAACATTCCCTGATGCAGCTTGAGGCTATTTCCTCTTCTCCCATTGCTGGTTGCCTGGGAGAAGAGACCTACCCCTACCTGTCTACAGACTCCTCTCAGGCAGCTGTAGAGAGCGATACGGTCACTCCTGAGCCTCTTTTTTTGCAGGCTATACAACCCCAGCTCCCTCAGCTGCTCCTCTAAGGACTTACTCTCTAAACCCCTCACCAGCTTCATTGCCCTTCTCTGGACACACAATATTTGCGTGCTTTCATGGGAATGAGGATCCTTTTTTGAAAAAAACTCTTCCTTTAATCCCACTCTTTGCCCCCTGCTGTGTCATTCAGGAGATAAACAACTTTAAAAAAAAACCAAAACAACCAAAGAACAATATTAAGTCATTATGTAATTTTATGGCCCTAGACCATACATAGTGCTTAACATCAATCAGCTGCCTTTCTCAGTGTGACCTACTTTGACTACTGCCTAGTCAATATAAAAAATCATTATTAGAACAGTCTTGGCTTCTATGTGATTTTATTACTACAATTTAACAAACTTTTAGGGCTACATGCTGCTCCAAATACTGATTCCAAGAAAGTCACAGGCAACTGCATGTTAATGTTATTTATATAACAATATTTTTATTAAATTTTGATGGATAGCATCTGCTTCATTTGCTCTTAGCTTCTTTTATGAACCTTTCAAAGGGCAGTGGTGGGAAAGAAGGCAGGAAGCCTGCCCTGCTGGTGAGTGCTCTACCTGGGTCCAGTGGAAGTCTCTGCAGGAAAGAGATGAACACTGCCCTGTAAGGAGCAGGCATTTCCTGGGGAAATTGCTCCTGGAGCATGGGGCTGAGCTGGGAGAGAGGCATGCTCAGCAGGCAACCAATGCTGCCAGAACAGGTTGCAGACTCCTCAGAGGAACTGACATAATCTGTCCCTGGGAGTGGAAAAAAAGGCATTTTTAGGGAGTCTGGGAAATAATGGGTAGCATTTATTGCAACCCAGAAAGCTACTGGAATGAAACCAAAGCAGGAGGACAGGATCTGTTCTGCAGGAACATGGTGTCCCAGAGATTCAGATTCTTCCTAATTCTAAGTTTTCACTAGAGAAGAAGGCATTTTCTTGGGTTTCCTTCTAACAGATCCCAGCTTTGATGATCAAAGACTGGTTAGCATTGTTGTCGTGGCTGTGGTAAAGAAGGGGAGGCAAGGCTCCCTCAAAGCCCTCATAAACCAGCTAGGTAAGTGCCAAATCCCCACCACCAAAGAATGAAAACAGATCCCCTGCGTGGCTGCCTCATGGGAAGCCTCTCCACCTCCTCAGTGTCTCACACCCGGGCTTTACTCGCTTTCTAGCATTTCATCCTCCACATTCACTAGGTACTACGGCCTGTCTCTTCTTTCTACACTAGGCACAATAATTTCTTCCAATTAAGTGTACTAAACTGTTCTTCACAGTTAGCAATGGAGTTCCCTGACTAAAAATGTGAGTAAATACGCACCCTAGGTTAGTAAACATTGATCCAGATAAATATTGACCCAGGCACAGCCTAACAAGGTAGTTAAAGAGAAGAAATGTAATTTCTGGATGTTCTGAGTATGAAAGTTTCCTTCAGTGCTCTGTGACCTCAGAAATTATCAGCCTGAACTCCTTCACATTTCTACAGATCAAAAGGGCTGATGTATCAGATTTTGGATGTGTGCTACCAGTAGCATTTTATTCATGTTTCCGTGAAAAGCAATTCTTGCACAACTGTATGAAAGAAATGCAGTCAAACTTCGAAACTGAGAGCACTCTTTGGAGGAACAGTCTCTTCTGTCATTGTCTGTCTTTCCATCTCTCTCTTTCCCACTCTGAAAGAGCATGTGCTGTGTACCTCTCGTTGTCATTTTTCTCTTCCAAAGGGAGTCTGTGGAATCTACGGGTCACTCTAGGAAACTAATTCAAATTTTCCTCAGCTGAAGTATCTGACATGATCAAACCCTTCACTTTGGTCTCTTTTCTTTGGAAAGGCCTATCTGTTCCTGTACTTGACACTGGCTTTCATTTCCACTGGTTTTTCTATTCTCTCCTGAATCAAGTCATTTTGTCCAGGTCTATCTAGCAGCTGTAGAAGTTAACCACATATTGATGTAGCCTTACTGCTCACTGTGATTTCCAATGCTCTGAATTTAACTTCCACCCTTGAGGAGGAAGCATTTCCTCACTATTCCTCGTGTTTTTGTAGTGTAGATGTACATTTTGAGACTGCTCTTACCTCTCTTCCTCAAAAATGCAGCAAGTAGCGAAAACCAGACTTTGTAGGCATCCTACCAGCTCCTAGGCATACTGCAAGCAAAGAATGAGGGAAATGTAGAAGCAGTTGGGGACCAAAGATCCCAGAACTTCACTGTAAGTTCAGCTCTTCACCTTTAGCTAAAGAAATTGAAGAAAACATAGGCAAAACCGTTTGCTATCACACACATTGTTAGACCTTTGTATCAGTACTCAGGTGCTCCATTTGCTGTGCTTCAGTGACAGCATCAAATTTTGTTGCTGCCTGGTTTTCAGGTGAGCATCAGCAGCCTCCTGACCTACAGAAAATCTCTTACATGAAAGAAAGAGTGCACTGACAGATACCCCTCAGCAAAGGTTCCAGGAATCTACAGGTCCCCATGAAAGACACATTCCCAGAAAAGTGTGTCACTTTGGGATTTTGGGCTGTGAAAGAGGAAGTGATGACTAAAGAGGAAAGAGGATTAGTTTAGGTAAGAGGAAATAAATTTTCTTTCCAGTGAGCAGCTTTTTCATCAGATTTTGGCTTTTCTCTATATTTTGCAATATCTTGAGTTACAGTCCAACTATTTTCAAGGTTCAGATGAAAAATCCAAACCTTAATTCTCATTTTGATGGCCCTTAGATCATGCTCTGTGCTTCGTCATCCCAGCTGAATTACACAATGCCCTAGAAAAGGATGACAGTAACTCATGCAAATGTTGAAACTGTATTCCTTGCATGTACGCTATTAGGCATGGGTTATGAACCAGCGTTCGAAATGAGGCACATCCTGTGCAGCTCTGAACAGCCTATTCCCAGATTATGAAAAACATGTGAAATCCCGGGTCATCCTGGATTTCCAGTTTAGTCATCACAGAGAGTAAACTTGTTCAGGGGGAGCTAGTGACTGTTTTACTGAGGAAAGTCTGGGAAAAAGGGAATGGAATAGAAAAAAGGGATATTTTCATAACATTTTGTGTGTTTTCCTCTGTTTTAAAATGCTCATTTTTGGCAATCTGTTGAGGAAAAAAATTCCAACTTCAGCAAAACATACAAAATGGTGATTTTGAAGATATAAGTAATGTCATCACAAAACTTACCAGTTTTCTATGGGCTGTGTGTCGTCATCATAGAGGAAAGAAGGGTGAAAAGGAAGTTTATAAAAAGCGCAGTAGAAGTTTTCAAATTGATTTTCACAATATAATGACTGAAAAATAAAAGTCTTGGATATTTTGGGAAGAGTTTTTAAAATACCCATTGTATTCCCTTAAGCAATTGAAGAGTCATTCACTTTAACTTGCCTCAATCAAGCACGGGCTTTTCTTTGACTACTATTTAAAGAATAAATATTCTACTTTAAGTCTTATAAATAAGCTCTTCAAAGGTTTGCACTGACTAACAAATTGCACTAACGTTCCCCAAAAAAAATTTTCCATAGCCAACCCAGATAAAACATAGTAGGGTTTTCTAAACAAAACAAAATTTAATTCCACATGGAAAAACTTTACATATGATGGCAATTCCTTCAGCTACTGAATTATGGTAGAATGTTAATTGGTAATTTGAAAAAAAATAAAGGTTATCCTTTCTCTACATCTTTTTCTACATTATTCATTGTTTTATTTCCTTCTTTACAATTTGTTTCTCAGCTGCTTTCGAGAATACTGTGCTCCAAAAAGAACTACAGCTACATTTTAATTTAGAGGATAACACATATCCATTGTGTTCCAGCTGAATAAAAGTTAGACTACTCTTGTTATTAATATTCTTATTTGGCATTTATTTGTCTCATTTTTGGTTTTTTGGTGGGTCTCTTTTTTCAGATCTGCATACGTAATAGACGAATTTATGAGCATGCTGGGACACAGCTCCGGAAGACGTAAATTATACCATCTTACTGAAATTGCATCACCCTGTGTTTTATGCTATTTCAGAATTTAGACACTGATTTTCTTGACTCATCTTCATCTATTAAAATATTTGAGGAACCCAGACTTTTCTGTGGAAAGATTTTCATTCAATATTTGGTTCTCCTGTATTCTGAGTAATTTCTGTACAAGCACATTTATTTTATTCCTATTTAACTCAATTACTCAGCTCTACTGATGGTTAGCAAAGCTTTCCCAATATTAAACATGAGTATCTGCTGCAAATTAAGCCAATTACACTTTGTTCTGCTTTCTGTGAGACGTCATGACAGTCTTCTTCACAGAACCTTTTGTGTACTGGCTTGTGTCATCACTTCCTTCCTGTTCTCCAAACTATTAATCCTCTAACCCTTTTGCTTGCTACACTTTTTATCCAAGCCTTCTGACTATTCATTTGTTCTTTTATTTAGGATTTTTAAGGTGTCTTCCAGTCCAAACCATTTATGATACTCCCAGAGATTCTCTTAATTAAATCGTAAAATGGGGTGCTGGAAGAGTGCTCCAAAGTCTCCACAGACACTTCTTTTCAACAAACACTAGCAGAACCCAGTGAATCAGCACTGATCAGATTTGAGCCAAACTCCATCATGTGTGTCTTGGAGGCAGAGATCAGCAGCAAAAATATACCTATGGTGTGGAGGTTATTTCTGAACACTTCTGCATTTAACAGCAGATGAATGACACTGGGCATCTACTTCAAATGTCTGGAGTACCAGATCTTAGTGAGACTTCAAAACAAATAACTCATGCACAAAGATTACTGTTCTCCTTGAGGGATTGCAGGCTTGATCTCTTCAGTTTGTCTGGTGTAAATATTGCAGAATAAAATTCAGTATAAGGCTATGTCCAACCTATTGCAGCTGGGCTTACAGAAGCCATTTAAATTGGATTGATTTAGGTCTTTTTAGCCTTGCAGAGATTATTTGTAAATGTTTCACGAGAAGCACAAACTATTTCAGAGAAATCTTGTGGTTTGTTTAATTTGGCCAAAAAATATTCCTATCTGTTAATGTGTCTGCAGTAAGACATAGTGGAGTAAACTTGCAATGCCATTGAGCCTGAGTTTTCCTTTGCACTGCTATGCTGAAAACATGGATGCAGATTTTATAGCAATCTATTTCACAGGAACCAGTTACTGAAGGAACATATTAATGCTGAGACACGCAATCAGGTGATTTGTGGGCATGAAAGAATAGCCAGGCAACTTTAAAATTGCAGCTCAACAGGCCTGTAGAATCCTATAAAGACAGCACAAGTTTTTTTCTGGCATTGAAGAGACTGTGCAATCCAGATATTTACTTGTGAAAACCCTTCTGGGAGGGTGGATATGGAAAAGGCAAAGTAGTTGTATTCATTATATTTTGTAGTAAATGTCACTGAATGTGAGGCAGTACAGTGTGCAAAAGCATATATGCCTTGAATATCTGAAAAGTTTATACTTTAGCACATAGTGCTATAAATAATGAGTGGTACCTGGGAAGAAGCATCTCTTTTGAAACAAACACATCACATGGGTCACTGAATGTGAATAAATTAAAATATTTAATAAATTAAAGGAGGAAATCAAAAACATTAGGCAGAAAAAGGGGGAAGGAGAGTACTAGATGGAGAAAGATGAAAATCCTAGCTACGCCCACTGCTCACCAGACGGAGTCACTTAAAGTTCTCCTCCCCCAGAACATATATTTTTCTGATGTCTTCTCCCATTATTCACCAAAGAGACTTTAATAATATATACACTTGAACATTCCCACAGGGTAATACGTCTTTCTATTTTCACGCTGAGAAATTTCATTGGTCACTCCTAGAAAAAGGAACCTGTATTGTTACAAGGCAAATTCTATGTTCCAAGTTTCTTAATTTAAAAAGTGGACTTTCTAAAAATCTGTAAATGACAGAGTAGAATGAACACTGGAATAAGATCATTATGCACTAGACTCCTTTCAAGCTTGCATGTGGCACAGAGGCCGGTGAAAGCAACCTGCCTGCTCACTGGCTGCTGCCAGACAGGGCTTTGGCTGGACGTCTCAGCTGCTTGCCCTGCTGCAGTTTTCAGATTTCTCAGAGTATGACAAGAACAGAACAGCAAAAGACTGTCAGAGGCATGCTGGAAAGCTTTTATAGCTTACATAGAATGGGCCCCAATAGAAGCAGAAGTCTCATGGACATTCATAAATTAGCAAGTAAATCTGTTTATTAGATAGGCATTGCACGATTATTTTTTTTTAATAAGGCTTTTTCCTCAAATATTTATTTCCCATATTTAACAACTTTTATTTGGTTTATTTAAAAAATAATCCTGCTCTTTGGAGCAAGTTATTCACTAAGTGAATTTTTTTCCTCCAAAGTCACCCAGCTTTGCACATAATTTAAAAGAAAACATTTTTTTTTTTCCAAAAGCCACAGGAAGTTCTGAATGCTTATTTAAAAGAGGGCAATGAACGCTTCCCAGTATGATGTAAAAGTAAAATAAATACCATTCTCAGTCACATATTGTTCAGACAGACACAAAACAGATTATATGAGAGGCCGTGAGAAAACTCCCTGCATTAATAGGCTGAGAAATTAAAATAGTTTGAATAGTATTATTATAGTCCATTTGGTCATATTATTATAGTGCATTTGCTCAAGGCTATTTTCATTATTCTCCAGATACACCTCTTTTGCCTTATAGTAGAACACTGAAACACTTTTTTCTACCAAATAGTTTGGAAGGAAAATTTTTGTGTGAGTGTGATATCCTGAATTAGAAATATAGTAATATAGAGGTCTTTTGCCACTGTTCTTCATTAAGAATAAATTACAGTAGGAAAGACTTAGTAACACATTTCCCAAAATAAGTGTCAATGATCAGAAATAAGCATTATTCTCCAAACCCAAACTTTTGAACCAAATTCTTCTTCTTGCATTTTAAAGACTCTTTTCACAAACTATTGCTTGAATGCGTGCCTAAATTTAAAGGATGTAGCAAACTCCTTCATCTTATTGCACACAAGATACTTTCTTCCTTTATTTCAGTTGATGTTGGATGGGACCATAAATAATTTGGTCAGTTTTGGGCATCAGCTCAGTTGTGCTTGTTCAGTGGGAGATTTCGGAAAATTCAGTACTTCTAAAATGGGATGGCAAATCTGGATACAAGCATATATTTGGGGAATTGTACTAGAACATTTTAGCTACCATGAAACCATGTATGAATAAAACACTACAGGAAGAATAAGCAGATATTTAATGTACTGGAAAAGTGTTGGCTTGCGTACACTTTAATAAAGATTTGTATTTTTATTTCTGCAGAACATGTTTAGAAGGACCACTAATTTCACTAATATGGATTTAGCCCAGATTAAAGTTTTTTCCACTAATGATTAAGAAACCATTTCACGTCTCCCAGCTCCGGTATCTAACACCTTATCTTTCCTCAGCCTGGCATTCTTCATGTAGGGAATATTTTTGGAATAGCACATAATATACTGCTGTATGTTCATGACGGTGAGTTTTAAGTTATTACCATAGTAAGAGTACCAGGCACTTATGGTGAAAACATGTTCAGTGAATTAACTAGACAGAATGTACTGGCTTCTTGGCAGCTTTACTCTTTCATTTATTGCTTTTCAATGTACTAGGAGTACTTCTAAATATCAAGTAGAAAAAGTTTTTATGCCAGAAAACATATTTCTGCCACCTAAAAAGTGGGAACAATAGAAAATTTAAGGCTGCAAACCTTTTAGGTTTTGACTAGAAGTGTTTCTAGTATTTATCTAGTATATCAGGTATTTATCTAGTAACATGAAAACAAGGCCTATTTTTCATTTCAGTTCTCTAGGAGCCATGGTATAAATCTTAATACTAAAATTACATATATTTAAGTGATATATGAAAGGTTGGTTTTTATGTTCCATCCTTGCGACCTTTTAGGAATACGTCCTTTGTTTTCACTTAGCAGTCCTCATGGAATTACAGGGATATTGACAAAGGCAGCAAATAGAAAACAGCAAAAATCACTGAACTTGAGTAACATTCTTGGTATATGACTTGTCTTTCAAAAATGGGTCATTTCTGCCTTTAAATTGTTCACTGTCAGTGATTTTAAAATATATTGGTGGTTGTTGCAATTTCTGCAGGAGGTAGCATTCAGATATTTGAACCAACTTCCATGTGTATATAAGTTCTGTAAATATAAATACAGAAAACAAAAGGAAAATAATTTACAACATGGTTGAATACTCAAAAATATTTTGCCCTTATACATACCTAAATGTAGTGCTAACTCAGAACTCAGTCTTGGTTAAATACCTTTTAATTCCCACAGGTGTGTGAAATTTCCAGCTCATGATTTTTCATACAGAGATTTCTATAGACAGGTGCTGAATCTTAGGAACAACTTCTCATTTTCTAAATATGCTTACAGCTGTTTGAGATTCTGGATATGATTCATGGAGACAGGCAACCCCTAGAATCCCACAGATAAATTATTGCTTGCATTACCCTGGGTTAAAATTATACCTTATAAGATGGTCATAAATATTAGTCAATCCACTCACTGTAAATATTAGGTAACATACTGGTTTTGACATGCACATTCATATTTCCTAATTCAACTTGTAGATATGTCCAAGTGTGGACAAAAAATGAAATTGAATTTATTAGCAGGGAATAATTTTCGTCTCCTAAACACTAAAACATAATCCGCATATTATTAGATATATTGTCTGAAATCTAAGCCCCGTACTGGTTTGCTCATTACTGAACAAACCTGCTGGACCAAATCTGCTCAAATCTGAAAATTAAGGCATTTTTCTGGGGCTTGGTGATGATTTCCCAGCAGCTGAGTGCACCATTGAATAGATGGTTTCTCTTTATTTTACTTAAAAGCCATTGAATCATTCTTCAGATTACTGTGACCACATCAGCGTAGGTTTAAAAAAAGGTGGTCTGAGTCAGAAATTGCATTTACATCCAGTTCTTTAACATATAAATACTCCAGCAGTTTGCTGCTGCTACAGATCTGAACTGTCAGGATGTATCTTAATATCGAGGCATTTAATTTTTGACACAATTTGGCCAGCCGCAACAGTTTCCCAAAGTCTCTTCCAACTGATAGAATGACGAAAGTTGAAAATATAAGAGCCATGGGTGTCCCATAAAAACCGGATTTCCTGGCTGCACAAGGAGTGGATGAAGTCGAGCGGTACTGATGCCCTTTGCTGGGGCACCCCTCGGAGAGCACCCCGTTTGTGCAGGGGGTGCATTCCCCCGCGGGGTGTGCCAGCCTGCCCGGGGTCACCCGAGCCGAGGCTGCAGCTGCAGAAGGTGAAGGAAGCGGAGATGGTGCCCTCGCAGCCACTCGCGGCACAGGGCACTGCCCGGGGCTGAGCTGCCACCCTGCGTGCCCCGGGGTGCCTGCACGGCTGCAGGGAAGCGCAAGCCACATTCCCGAAGGGCTACAGCCTGATTCGCTAGGAACAGGTGATTAGGAAGTCTTTGTGTTTATTTTAATTGGGTGGCAACTGCTTTTTTACAACTGTTTCAGAATAAAACTTACTTCGTAGGCCATGCAAAAACTTAACAGATAAAGAATGTGCAAAACCAAACAGAAAACTGAAAACTATTCATGATTTCTCAAAATATGTGGTTTGCCTGCGGATAAATGTTACAGACAGTAAGATGCCTGTTTTAACACCTTTAGCACTGCAAATATGCTACCTTTATAAATGTCCTTTGGAAGTGTTTAGCTGCTAAATTCTGCTGAGCCTTCATAAACATCATTTGTAAACAGATAAAAAAGGAAAGTGTTTGAGTTACTAAGAGTGTTTGGGTTTGCTAACTAAAATCATGTTAGCATTCTGTATGCTTCCTTAAAATTAATCAACAGACAGCTGAAAAACTAAGAGAAAAGATAAAAAGTTGCAAATGATTAACAGAAAGCAAATGAAAGGGAGTTTTATGCATCTCTGCTATAGAGAGTCATAAAATACTACTTGTACTATGACAGTTGCTTAAATATTTGGTAGAATAGAGCAATTTAGGCACAAGAGAGTGTAAGTATAAATATAACTGCAGTCAGGAACCTGTAAAACTAGAAAAAAACTAATTTAAATTGAAGTCAGAAGTATGGAGTTCTTTTTTCCAGTGGGGGGTTGTTTTCTCATATGTGCATATCAGCAGGAAACCTTGGTCTCTCCATGGGTGTAGGGGGCTGCCCCATCTTGTCATTTTCAGGCCAGTTGCCAAAGAAAGTGAGCTTTTCATCATTAATGACAAACACTTTTGCTACTGATTAGTGATTTGGAATTCTGTCTCTAATCGCAAAATTTTATGATTATGCCTTTTCCAACGTGTACATAGAGGGCTTTCCATTGTTTTGTGTTGCTATGGGAAATGGGACGATTTAAATTGTCAACTACAGAAAAAAAGAAACTAGACATGAAAAATTTCAAATCAAAAAAAGAAGAGGACTGAAAGTTACTTCAATTCATAGAATCATAGAATCACAGTGGTTGGGTTGGAAGAGACCTTCAACAGGATCTCATTTCAACTCCCCTGCTATGGGCAGGGACACCTTCCACTAGACTGAGTGGCTCAAAGCCCCATCCAACCTTGCCTTCAACAAACCCAGGAATAGGGCAGCCACAACTTCTCAGGGCAACCTAGTCAAGTCCCTCACCACCTCCACAGTAAAGAATTTCTTCCTAATATCTCATCTAAACCTACTCTTTTTCAGTTTGAAGCCATTCTCCCTTGTCCTGTCACTACGTGCTCTTTAATAAATAGTCCCTCTCCATCTTTCTTGTAGGCTCCTTTCAGGTACTGGAAGGCCAAAATTAGGTCACCCTGAAGCCACCTTCTTCTCCAGGCTGAACAATCCCGATTCTCTCAGCCATTCCTCGTAGAGGAGGTGCTTCATCCCTCTCATCATCTTGGTGGCCTCCTCTGGACTTGTTTCAACAGGTCCATGTCCTTCCTGTGCTGGGGACCCCAGAGCTGGATGCAGCCCTGCAGGTGGGGTCTCACAGGAGCAGGGGGGCAGAATCCCCTCCCTCCCCTGCTGCCCACGCTGCTTTGGATGCAGCCCAGGACACATTTGGCTCTCTGGGCTGTGAGTGCCCATGGCTGGGTCGTGTCCAGCCTCTCACCCACCAGCACCCCCAAGCTCTCCTCTGTTCATCCCCCAGCCTGGACAGATACCGGGGTTGTCCCAACCCGGGTGCAGCACCTTGCACTTGGTCTTGTTAAACCTCATGAGATTCCCATGGACCCATTCCTCAAGCTTGTCCAGGTCCCTCTGGATGGCATCTCCTGTTCTTCAGGTGTGTCAACAGCACCACTCAGCTTGGTGTCATCAGCAAATCTGCTGAGGGTGCACTCAATCCTTTTGTCTATGGCATTAATGAAGACATTAAATAACACTGGTCCCAGGATGGACCCCTGAGAGACACCACTTGTCACTGATGTCCATCTCTCTGAGCCACTGATCATTATCCTCTGGATGCAGCCATCCATCTACTTTCTTATCCATCTAAGAGGCTACTCATCTATTCCATTACTCTCCAATTTAGAGGGAGGGATGTTGGGGACGATGATGTCAAAGGCTTTACAGAAGTGCAGATAAATTACATCCTCATCTTATCACTTGACCACTGATGGAGTCACTCAATCACAGAATATCACTGGGTTGGTCAGACAGGGCTTGCCCTTAGTGAAGCTGTGCTGGCTCTCTTGAATCACTTTCTGGAAGCTGAGTAGAGTTCAAATTAATATTGCCTCTTTAAGACCAACATTTTTCCTTATTTCAGGTAAGGTAAGGCATTTTTAGTAGTTAATGTAATTAAACAGTTTTTGGTGTGATGAGTTCCAAATGAGTATAGTGAACAGAGGTTCAAATTCTTTCTTATCAAGAAAGGAGTTAAGATAACAGTACTATGCAAACAAGAGAGGCTAAGTGTGGGGTTCAAAAGGAAACAGAACTTGCATTCCTGTGAGAAAAACAAAAGAAAAAACAAATAAACAAACTTATTAAAAGTACTTTTGTCACAGTAAAAGTGCTTTTCGCAAGCAAGGCCAAAGGCATTTTTGAGCCTATAGGAGGAAGGGAATGCCAGCAGCAGTGACAGCCACTCTACAAGCCCCCTAAGGCATCATTTCTGAAGAGTCAGCTTCGGTTTCCTTTCCAGATATTTCAGATTTCACATCTATTTTCACCACACTTTCTTTTTCTTTTCAGAAAAACAACATAGTATTTTGTTTTAAAACTATCTGAACTGATGACAAAATGGCAGCCCTAATTATGAATGTTCTCCCTGTTTTTTGGTTTAAAATACTTCCTGGTGAAGTATAAAGACATTTTGTGCCTCAATAACATGAGTACGATTTTCAGTGTTTTGAGTGACTTAGATGTCAGAGAGTTGTCTGAGCATCTGTAATTTGAAGACCATATGTGAAAACATTCTCTGAGGAGTAACATCATATCTTTAGGAAAAAAGGATATTTAAAATGAAGCTTGCAGCTAATTTTTGCATATTAATAGCAATCAGATCTCAAGACAGCAAGTAGACATGAAGGCAGAAAGTCCAGTAAAAACAGCAGAATAGGCACAAGTTCTTTGTAAACCCGGTATTATCCAAAGCCAGAGGAAAAATAAACTGCTCTCACTACTTATGCAGCATTTCAACTCTTAAAAAAGTAAAATAGTACTTTGGTTTAGATGCTGCACTGTCATCAAACAGCTGGGTTTGCAGGGTTTTTTATACTGAAGATAAAGAGGGAAGTATCTGCTGCTGTTTTTAGGAACTCCCTCTTTTCTGCTCTTTGCCTATGTACAGATGCTGAACAACAAGTTCTCCAAAGAAATGAGGGTTTTGATAGAAAACCATTGAAAAATAAAGTAATGGTTAATATATCAAGTGAAAAGACAAAAAAAAACAACCCAAACTTGTTGCAAAGGCAAGAAATTATGAAGAATTCCTATTCAATTGGTCTCGAGCTAGTGGCATTTATTCTTCTCAAGCCTGAATTTGAACTCATGAAGTTACAAACCTTGTGCTAAGAAGGGACAATTGTGGTAGGTGGGATGAAACCACTGACACAGAAACAGATTGTTGACCCTCCAGCCAATCCAGGAACCTGTTACTGTGACACGAAGTGGAGGAGGAAGAAGAGTAGAAGGGGTAAGATGAAGTAGCTGCCATGTGGCAGAGTGTCACCCTCCAGGAGTGTGAAGAAATTATGAGAGGTGTTAGTGGAGAAGTGGGTACTCTAAAGGCACCAGAAGCCCTCTGCTGCACGAGCAGCACAGACCCATACTCAAAAATTGTATTAAATGTGTATAGTTGTTAGATGCTAACAGACAAGAATTTCCAAGGTGCTAAGCTCTTGCTGCAACCAGCTGACTTCACAAGGCTTGTGGATGCCACACGGGTAAGTGAGAAGTCGTATCATATTGAGAAAAAACAGCTGAATTTAAAAAAAAAAACCGAACATAAATGATTCCCTCTAAAAATGCTGCCTATTTTCACATATACCAGTATGGAAGTGGTTACATGAGATGTGCTTGAAGAACATTTGCCATGTGAAGAATGTTGCTTTTCAGTGCCAGAGATCTTCAGTCTGTCTTTAAAATCCCATTAAAATGTCTCCAAACAATGGTGCAGAGGAGTGCAGACAAACTAGGGAAAACAGAGAGAAAATGAGGAAAAGATTCCTAAACAGAGATACAAGCACACATTTATTTACTCCTTGAATTTTTAATTAAATTAAAACTTTTTGTACAACCAAACACCATTTTCCCATTGTGTCAGCTAGAAGTGCCATTCTTGCTGATTGGATTGTAGGAGGAGGGTATTAGTTTGCTCAACTGCATTCCGTCTTCTCGCATCTACTAACCTGTTTGATTACTTTCTTAACATGTTCTATCAAAACTAGTTCTCTAAAATCATTAGTTTTAGCTTCAAATATTACTTTAAAATGCAAGTGGTTGAAAAAAATTCTGATCTATTTGTACTGCCTTTCAATCAGAAGGGGAACTCTGAAATATATTTCCAGGTATCCAAAAAATAACTTTTATATAAGGAGTAAGTGGAGAAAATATGAGGACATTGTTGTTCCTGTAACTAATAAAATACTAGATTTTTCTTCTTTTTTTCTTTTTTCTTTTTTTTTTTTGTCTCTTCAAAGCATTTTGCCTCTCATAAGGACAGTAGCTGCGCATACCTGAACAGATTTGAGCAAAGCTGACTGCTATAAACCGCATAATTTCTGCAATGCTCTTCCATCTCAAACTGGTTATTCCAATTTGTATTGTTTCTGAGTACATTGCTACCACGGTTTCTTTTTTCCCACTGGTGTAGCTGTGTGACTACACAGACACAAGGAACAGGCACACTGCTTACACTGCTGAATCACATTTAAATAATCACATTTTGAAATGTACTGCAAACTATCTTTGCAAGCAGTAGAGTAGAGGAAAAAATGCCAAGCCAAAAGCCTTCTCAAGTCTTTCAAAACAACACACAGAAGTAATATTTTTTTAAAAAAAAAAAAAGCTGACACAGGAATTCTAGCAAGTAGGTTTGCCAAAGAATTGCTCTTATAAAACTGAAATACTCTAAACTGCTCAGTTAAAACAGGAGAAATTATTAGACATGCAGGATTCTAATTATTCTATTGTTGTAGCTTATATCATGCATCTTAAATAACAGACGATTAATGTGTGTTCCTGAGACAGGATTCCAAAACTCAGCCTAGCATGATGACCTACAGAGCAGCAATGTGGCTCCCAGCAGTTCCTGGGGAAGGCAGTGAGGACACTAACCTAGGTGTGGAGCAGATACTGGTTTCTATTTAGCATCCAGGAACTGGCTGTGCACTTTTAACACAGGGATGCTGAAGAGGGGCCCCATCTCCCTGAGAAGGTATATGATCTTCTCAGTGGTGCTGGTACTCACTGAGCTCTCAGACCCCTCATAGGTTCCCCAAGCCACTAAAAACTGTTTGCTGAGAAGCTAGAGTAGCTCCAACTCAGTTTTTCTAGGTGGGAAAAGCTTTAAGCAACATCCCAGAAATCAGGAAATCTTGGATACATGCTGGGTTGCCCAAAAACACTGGAAGACCTTTTCCTAAGTCATAGTTGAATTTTGGCATGACCTAAACTTTGAGAAATCATTTTAGTAATTTTAGATGTTTTATTTACAGTCATATAGGGTGCTGCCAATGACAGGGAAACCAGTGTGAGTGTCCCTTGCATTCCCTTCTCTGCACCTCCAAGACCACTGTTATATTCAGATTGAAGAATAAAACCATTAGCTTTTCTCTGAAATGCTATTTGTGGTAGTTTCAGTGAGATATTTGACAACTCAACACTAAGACCACAAGCCCTACGACTGAGGAGACAGCACAGGAGAGGAATTAATGACCAAAGGCAGTACACAAGGAGAGGGAAGTTCCCATGCTGGCTTTGCAGCTGTAGCCACCATCTCATGAACCTATTGACTTTTTTCTTTAGTAAACTTTGCCCTTAATGCTGTCTATTCCTGTTCAAATTTCTCAAAGCACAGACCCTGCCATGCCCCATGACGTATTTTGGTACAGAGCAAATCTCTTCACTGCTCTCTACATGCTGTCACTGCTAATTGAAAGGGTAAGATAACCCTTTCTTCCCCCAGCCAAAGCAAGAATGTGTCCTACAGCTGCTGATACTCCAGTTTAATCAAAAAAGCCTACATGCCACCAGTTGAGTCCATGTTCTTTGCATTAGTGCACAAACTATCTGTCACTCAAACACTGGATTTTGTTTTCAGAAATCTCTGGAATTCCCATCTGCCATGTCCACAAGTATGAAAACTAAATTTCTCAGTCACAGCTGCAGGATCATTTTTAGCAGTTTTATCCTAAGTTTGTAGATGTTAGAAACAACTCATGCCCTGAAATTACTTTAAGTAAGATTTGTGAGATTTAAGAGATAATATGTTTATTTCCTGGCTGATGGTTGGAGGATACAACTAAAGGTAATTCTATTAATTGCATAACCTTTAGGTTTAACATGCTGGATTTAGAAGAATTTGGTCATAAGTGCCTCACAGGGACAATACAGCCACAGTTTGACTTTTTGCCCCCTCTCTCTATTTCAATTCCTGGTTCTAATCTCAATACTAATGTATTAAATCAATGTGATAGTATCACTGATTCTTGGGGTGTTCCTGCACAGGGCCAGGAGCTGGACTTGATGATCCTGATGGGTCCCTTCCAGCGCAGCATATTCTGTGGCTCTGTGATTCTCTCAGATATACCAGGCACCATAACTGTATGCTGTTACAGCGGTGGAGCACTGCACTGCTTTTCTCATGGAACTCGGCAACAGAGGCACTGCGTGACAGACGTGTCAGCCAATGAGCCCTACAAATCCCAACAGCATTGCCTGGACCTTTTGGTGGATATAACCCTCTCTTGAAAACTGAGAAGATCACTAGACTGTTCTGTAGGAGTGAAGTCATCACCAAACCCAGGTTTCCATGGTTAAAAAAATATTTACAGCTCATTTGCCTATATTCAAATATCTACATCTTCCCAAACAGTTAGAGATTCTGATTTATAACTTTTTGTACTAACTCCCAAGAAGTGCAACAATAGATCTATTCAGAGAAGGAAATGGTGGAAAGTGAACTTCCACATTAAGAAATATGTTTGGAAAATGGTATTTTCTGTTATTTCATCACATCTAACTGCAATAGCTATAAATGAGACATCCAAGGGGATTCTGGAACTGAGAAAAATAAAAAAGATTGATTTCTTGTTTATTGATTCCTGGTTTATTTATGAGTTAACAATGGAGAATGACTACACATTAACATCAGCCTAGGAGGCAGCCCTGGAAGAATCACAGCTGCAGATTGCTGCTAAAAGAATCTACTCTAAACAGACAAGATAGGGTCCTGAATGGGTTTGAAAACACATAGTATACTCCTGGAGTGGCAGCAGATCTCAGACTGGTGACAGTGTGAGAGAGAGAAGTGATATTTGGGAGGAAAACACTAAGTCAAAGCAAAGATAAGAAGAAAGAGGACATTGAAAGGAGGAGGGGATAATGAAACAGTGTTAGAGGAGTGGCAGTTCTTTCTCAGGTGGAGGAGAGTTAATGATAGTTACAGGTCCAAATCTCCCCTAGGTAGGAATGTCTCCAATCCTCACAGGACCCTCCTTGGGCTACATCTGGAGCTGCCCTCGTAGCTGATGTTTCTGGCTAGATCTTGCCTCTGAATTTCACCCTGGGGGATGGGTAGGAAAGGTTATTACATGACCTGAATTTTAGGTTTCCCAAAACTCTGTTTTGCAGGGTCAGAACAATACTTGGGAATTCAAGAGTTAACAGTTGGGCCCTGTCATATCCCTTCTCCTCCAGGACAGCTCCCCGTGCCATCTGGTAGAAATGTGGTTTATACCTCACACAAAGGCTCTCTCTCACCACACAGTTACTACAAGGCCTGTTTATTCCACTGTTGTAGCATATTCCCTCCTTTGCATTTTTCTGTTCCCACCCATCATTTATTCATAACAGATGACATTGTTGCCAGACAAATGTATTGTGAAGGTGTTTTCAGCCTTTGCAAAAACTCTAAAACATGTGCAGAAAGTCCATTATTAGCCTAGGCTTGTAAAAATCCCTCCCTCCCTCTTTTATTGATTCCTTTTGGTATCCTTCCATTTAGCAAAGGCTACATACACATAACCCAAACATTTAGGACCCCAAGCTCTCAAATGCAATCCATGCCTGTTCATTTTCTTTACAGAGAGTAAGGCTGTGATTAGACATGAAATAACTGTAGACAATAAATCTAGTCCCAAGGACTGAGTAATCTTATTACAAGTGGGAAATGACGGTTTATTCATCAACATGTGGAGTGCCTTAAAAGTGCTGTAATAGCCAAAGTAATGTAGAGAGGCAGGGAAAGTCTGCTTGAAGAAAAGAAGGAACCTCTGGTGATGTTTTACATATGTAGAGAATCATGTTGGAAAGAAGAATAATGTATCTTATATCCACCCTGGAAAATACGCTAATTATGAAAATATTTGGGACGTAAGTCCTGCATAAATGCTTCCCATTAATACAGCAGGTTCATTTTAATGTTCTTAATAGAGGCAAGAACATATGCTGTGTTTGGTGGAAAGGAGATATAAATTCACTTGGAAGTGCATTTTCTTTCTGCTTGGAAAACCTCGTGGTGAGGTGTCAGTCTGGTGTTACACGAAACACAAGATTTACTTCCAAAAGGGTTTTCTTTTGAGCTAGTTGTGGGTGTGCTAGTACAATTCAGTTTAGGACAAAAGGAAATCTATGCAATTTTCCAGAGACAGAATCGATTTTTCTCCAAAGCTCTTTTCTTCTTTGCATGATTCAATACAATACCTATAATGACAGCTCTTTCCACTGGGATGGAAGCTGTAATATCAGTCAAAAAGAACTTGTAACTGTTGACAGTCAGCATGGTTTTAAGAACCCTGATTGCCAAACTAGAATGCTTAATTATCACATTTTTTCTCTTTTCATCCGTGGAATGTGTGTGCAATTTTTTAATTTACACAATGAAATCAGAACAAGAATCAGGCCCTAAGCTGTCCTTTGTGGGGTTTTGCTGGTTTTTCAGACGACTGCCTGTGAAGGGGTGTTTGCTTTCAGGGGTCAGAGGTGGTATTCATTCATCAACAGTGCAGGAATTGAAATGAAATTTATTGGAAAAAAAAAGCCCCATGAACAACTCTCTCAGAGCTAAATTAAATGTTGGCTTTATACCTGTCAGCCTACGCCTTTCATTCAGTAATCACAAAGATGTTCTGAGAGCTGCTAGTATTTGAGCTAGTTTATAAGCCTTCAACATTTGAATTGTTCTTCATTCTGGCCAAATGGGAGAAACCATTGAGCTCCTTCTCAGAAAAAATGACTGGCACCCTCAAAACCAGAGCTCGATGTCTGCAATGCCTCAGCAGAGGTTGAGTAACATTGGGGAAATTGTCTCCACAAACTGATGAGAGCACAGAATTGGGTGGTTTTTCGGCTGAAATTGGCTGATTTGTCAGACTGACATAGAAATTAAAAATATAAGCTCTACAGTTTGCAAAAATCCGTCTAATTTTATGAACTTTCAAGGAAACCTTGGTTCCTCTGTAGCAAAGAGCAAAATTCTGAGTTACTTCTAGTACCGAAAGCTATCACCCTAATGTTTGATAAAAATAAATATTAAAAGATAACAATAATGTAGTAGTGGTAAGGCAAGTACCAAAGACAAATAATCACCAGAAAAATGATTTAATGGTTTCAGAAAATTGAGATCAAAATAAAAATTGACCAAGGCAGTATTTTAATAACTTTCCATTCAGCAAAGAACCCGGGACATTTAAAACCAGGGAAGTAGACAACACAATGTCACCACCGTGATAGTTCTGAAGCTTGTCAGTAAGTTCCAGAGGAAGCAGAAAAAAGCAACTCGAGGGACAGAAGGAAACCGTCTAAGTTTATCTTATGATGTAGACTAGATGGTTGAGCTAATACAGCCCTGAGGCTGCTTACAGCACCCTACTCTGCTTACAGCAGAGGTAGTTCATAAAGCTGGGAGGTGTTTTATTTAGTGGTTTGTTAATAGCATGCTGAACCAGTACAGAGTACAGAAGGATATGCTGGCAACCACAAGGATGAATCTCTTGTTTATGAAATAGAAAACTGTGCTATAAATAAATGTCTGAGAAGCCCTGGTACTTACTGCTTAAATGTTTGAGCTGGACTGGGCAGTAAATAAATAAATGTTGCTACTCTTTTCCAAGCTGGTGGGTAGAATGTTCTCGCAATGTTTCCAGTACTTTATGCCTATGGCTTGGTCATAGACCACAAGTAAAACTTTTCCATGAGCATTTTGGAATTTCCACTTCTGCACAAAATTGGGAAATGTAGTCATCATTAGCACAGGAGGAAAAAAAAAAGAGTTTCAAGAAGCTTCTACCAAACTCCCGCACCACAGAATTGTTTGAGTCTTCTAGTCATTTTGTTTTCACACAGTGTGTGTCTCCTTTAGCACTCCTTAACTCTTCATTGTGACTACAAGAGCACAGCACCATCCATAATGGGACAAAACTGATGACTTCAATCCAAATCATGAATTTTCATACACAAAAAGAAAATGTCTGGGGCTGTTCCACAGCAGTCCCACAGGACCTCAGAAAGTGAAGTAATGCTGGAATGATCAAAGTGGGGTTTGTGTGGGGAGTGGAGGGCAGCATGTGAGAAAGATGGGACAGCTGCAGTGACAGAGCAGGAACAGGGAAGGTCTTTGTTTCACCTGGCATCAGAGCTGCTGATGGGAGCTTTAGCCAGACTTCTTGGACAGCCAGGGCAGGGACAGAGAGGTCTTCCTCCTTCTGCTTGCTTCTGCCCATTTGGTTGGCTGTACCCAGCTCCCATGGTGCATGGATGGCACAGAGGGAGCAACAGCCTGTGTGGGCCCCACAGGACTGCAAGGCAACTGCTCCCTGCTCTAGGCACACCTGCAGCAAGCTTCACCTACACCATGTACCACGGGCAGCTGAGCTACTGTGCTGCTGGCACTCCCTCTGATGACCATCCTGACTGCTCTGAGTATCATGGCCTCCGTGCTTCCTCCCTTTCTCTTCTTAGCGTCAGGCAGAATGACATCTTCCAGCACTGGCAGGTTTTGGGGGCTGTCCCTCTAATATTTTCTTGAGACAACATCACAGAAGAGAGTGGTTGGAAGGCTCCTCAAGAGGGCAGACGTTCAGCTCATCCTTGTGTTTGGGGCCAGCTTCAAGCATACTGTACAGATATCTGGGCATTTCGATGAACATATCTTAAGTGTTTAAAGGCATTCTGCGACTTCTCTGAATAACCAGAGAGGTTCTCAATTAATGACTATTCTAAATCTGTCTCGATATAAAATAAGCCTGTTTCTGCACATCCTGTTTCCTGTGATCCAGGAACATAATCGGTCACTGTTTTCTGTGTAGCTGTCTTCACATACCTGTTATCATTTATTTTTTCAACTTCTTATTTCCAGACTAAACAAACCCAGTTCTCTCAGCTTTTTCACATAAGTCTTATTTTCTGACTGTCTGTTTAATAGAAGACCACAGACCAGCTTACAAGCTTAACTTTGAACTCCAGGACTAAGCTTCTATTATCTACTTACTAAAAATAACAAGGTAATATCAAATATTGCAGGACAAGTGACAGAAATTTCAGAACAGAGTTTCATATCTTGATAGCATCTAAAAAGCTCTTATGTGCAAAGGGATTTAGTGCTCTGAATACTTTCAAATGGGTAAGTGGTAAATATACCAGGAAACTCCCGAACCACCGTGTTTACTACTGTGAAAAATAATCTCCCAGATTCCTTTCTCTGTCTCTAGAGCTGTCCAGACAATTTCAATTGCATGAAGTAGGGGAAACTCATGTCTGAAAGCAGAAAACTGAAAAAGATTCATGATCTCATTAGTTCCTACTCAATTTGTCCCAATGTTTCACATATTACAGCAAATCTCTTGCTTGGCATTTACAAGAGATACTTCACACTTTGTGGCAAAATTGCACTTGTTGCTTCACCAAGGGCAGTGTTCATCATTGATGCTTCAACTACTGTCAGCAGTTAACTGTACTGACATTGTAGAGCATTTACTGTTTCATAGTTCCAAACAGGATGTGTAATTTTACCCATTTGAGATCACCTTACACCCTTTTTTTTTTTTTTTTTTTGATCTTGCTCTTGCCTAGAAAAGATGAGCAGCAAAGTAGGCAGGAGCCTTCTCAGGGAGCTGCCAGCGTAGCGCTGCAGCAGCTGCTGGCAGAGGCAGGGCAGGTCCAGCCGAGCCTGCTGGGTGAGTCCTGCTCACGGATGCTTGCAGTGAAGCTGTTCCAATCCACAGCCCAGCATGCGGTGTCTCCAGAAGCTTGCCACGGACAGGCTGTTTTTCAGAGGTTGCCAGAGAGCTTCCCCCAGCATGAGTGGAGCCTCTCACTGAATAGGGACACTGAGAGGAGCCAAGTGGGGAGCCACTGTCCCCTCCCTCCTCTGCGGGTTGCTCCTCTGACAGCTAGCACCAGTGCAACAGTGACAGCAAGAGGAGATGGTGTTCGCCCTTTGGCCCCAGATCAGCACTGGGGAGGGGGATAAAAGGATCCCCCAGCTGTGACAGAAAGGCATTTTCTAAACCCATCACAGGCTGGGAACAGCAGGATAGGGAAGAGGCTCTACTGCCGTCTTTTACTGACATATGATCGCACTAAGTCTTGGAGGGGAAAGCCTAGGATAACATACTAGATGTCTTAAGAAACTTGCAAGGGAAAGAGGTGTCTGCCCAGAAAATATCATGAACCTTCTTAACAAAGCTTCTGCCTTGTGCTACATTAAAAAGAAAGCAGGAAGGTCCGTGGTCTGTTGGGCCAAACACTCTTCCTACTCCAGAGTGCTTGGTGAGCTGAAGGAGAAATCCCTGCTCTCACTGGAAGGAAACCACATGTTTCTCCCAGGTTGTAAGCACCTTCCACCACGGTGAATTCTGTGTTTCTTCAAGGGTAAGGGTGCTAATCTGATGTTTCTCTTTCTAAGGCAACTTGGTTGCAACTGGGAGTCCTAATTACATCTGCTACTTCCAGCATACCTTTTACTATGACAAGGGGTTAAGATAATAGGGAAATGCCTACATTTTTTGCTTTCTAACAAGGTTTTTGAGATAAATCACAAATATGTAGATAGTAGTATAGTATAGAATAAATAGTAGCTATAGCAAATTAAGAGGCTTGGAAGAGAAGAGTAATTTGGGGCTGCCACACTTCTCTTCAGCCCTGATGTATGGGTATTTGTGCTAAGTGGCGTGCTCAAAATGTGTTGGATCTGCTTACTGTGCACATTTTACAATATTCGTTTCTGTGGAGTGAATCTGATGATTTCAGGACAATGATGATGAGCACAGTCGCTCGCCTAGGAAGCAGATACAAAATAGGTCCAGAGCTCTCCAGATCCATGTGGGTGTATTGCACCGTGTAGTTGCTTAGAAACATACCTGAGACATTTGGATGTACAGCAGCCTGGATGGAGTTTCTGACTGAGAGTAACCACATCTCATCTGCAGGCACTATCAGACAGCTGCTCATCTGATAGAAAATCTGTAGAATCCATATAAACACCTCCAGAAAAATTTCATTTTTGATGAAAAATTGATCTTGTAGGGAAAATACAAATACATGGTCTCTCTCCTTCTTCATCTTTCCTTCCCTCCAGACAAGTTACCTGCAACTTGCCCGGTTTTATTCAGTGGTTTCCTCCATCTCTCCCTCTCCTTCCTTTGTTCCATCTCTCCTTGAGCAACTAACTCTGCCGAAGCCAGCTGGCACGTAACAGGAGATGATTCTTTTCAGCATCCTCTGTTGTAGAAGATGCTAGAAATAACAGACATTTTGAGGTTTTCCTGGATTGTGGAACTGTCATTCAAGCAGGTCATGTCTAGGACATCACTGAAACTAAACCCTGCAGCTTTTTAAGTCAGTTTTCTTTTTTGCTTGGTTTATCGGATCCATGCACCTCCAAGGACTTTCTTTTCTCACAGTATGTCATCTGGGCCACCAGCATTCCTCCAGTGTCCATGCCTTACCTTTAAATGACCTCTTTTTCTGAAGATTAAATCCATATGATCTTTCTCTCTCTGTTTTTTACCTCCAATTTCTGACAAAACTGGAGGCAGGAGGAGGGCACTGTTGACCCTTGACCAGTTTCTGTAACCCAGAACATATTTGAGAAGGAAGAGCAGGGTGATCTCTGGTCCCAGCCACATCTCACATTCCCCTACCTCCCTTGCCTGTTTCCTTCCTCCTTCTGCTCCCCTGAACTCCCAGCCCCCTCATTTACCCTTTAGCTGCTCCCTGAATTTTAATTCTTTTTATTATTCTCTGTGCAGTTCCTCCTTCTTTCCCAAAATTGCTGCTGGATATTCACCCAACATTTCCCATCCAGCATACACGTCTTACACTTTCTTCTCACAACCAGCTTCTAGTTAGCTGGAAGACTCTGATTACATTTCTTTGATGCACATATATCCCCTTCAGCAGAGCTGCATTTTAGTGAAATGCCTGCAGATGTTTCTCAAATTTCAGTCAAGAGCAAGGTTCAGATTTACATTGCTTGGGTGTGACATGGAATCAGCAACTAAAGTATGTTCCCTTGAGCAATTAAGCTCATATAACCCCTGGCTTGTGGGCAGATACTTGCTGGGATATTCTGCCTGCCAGTGCTCGCTTTAATTCATCTGGTGTCTTACAGCTAAGCATAATTCTCTGCAAAGACTAATCTCTTTCCCTTTTTTCTTCTTTTTTTTTCTTGCCTTTTTTTTTTTTTTTCTTTCCTTTTTTTTTTTTTTCTCTTATTTAACAAAAAATGGCTTTCCTAGTCTTGTTTTTCATGGAAGCAGCAGCTTTGTAGTGAGCATCTGGGAGATCCTGGAACAGGAGTGAAGCCAGGCTTTGCTCCATTGGCAGTTACACAGAAATTCACATGTAGACACAGCAACAGATTTTGTGGTATTTTATCCAGAAAGTTGCATCTTAAGAAACTTTTGATTATTGAACCAGATCTGGACCACAAAACCAATCTTGCATCATGAGAAATTCTAGACAAGACCAGAAAGAGTTTATGGTCTTACATGAAAAAAAAACCCAACTTGCAGACGTAAGGAGTTCTCCACCTTAGTTACAACAAAACTGGCAATGTACTATAATAAAGCACTTGAGGGCTCTGGCAGTCACGAGGCAGAAACATAAGTGCAGTCCTGCTTTTCTAACATAAGCACTATAAAAACAGTTCTACTGCAGTGGGTAAAAGAGCTGTTAGATGAAAGCATCTTTGATTAAAAAATCTAAGACCACATCAGACTACCCTATTGTCTCATAACAACTGCTTCCAGAAAGCTCACAACATGGACTGGTTATGCCAAGTAGGACACTTTAAGATGACCAGCCACTATCGCTGCCTTCCCTTGGTGATCTGGGACTGGGAAGATCGGCTTCAAGAGTCTCCTCTCTCCTTCTTCTTAATGACTCACAGATGGCTTTGCTGGCATTTCCTGCAGTTCCTCTCAGAAGAACTTTATGAAGTGTTTAGGGTTCAATTATTGCTGAAGCAGTGCATCTTCATTCAACAGGAAAAGAGAAATGCACTTCCATTACCGTCTTGCACTGAGGTCAATTAAAAACAGCTCTTCAGCTGGTTGCAGCCTGTTTGCCCATTGTATTTTGTCACGCTTTGCAGTGATATCTGAAAGCAGTGGTTCTGCTTTTGTGTTTGTACACATATATACATATTCTGGGGCCTCATTCTCTTTTGTCCTATAATTCACTCAGCCACTGATATCAGGGACAACATATCCACCCATCTTTCCACATCAGATGTGTTCTCATTTCTAAAAGAGGTCGCAAAAACCTTGCTGCAAAAGAGCAGGTCCTGATATTCTTACTTCACAGTTGTGGCACCTCAGCTGCTTTCAGAAAGCCATCTCCAGTATTGTCCTCAAATGAGACTGACTGGTTTAGAACATTCTTGAATACTTCCTGTTAAATGGCAATCCAGAAATAAAAGCAAAACCTCAAAATTTTCGCCATGTATATTTTTCAGGGCTACACTCTAAGACTTTTTCAGAAATATCAAGCTGCCACAGTGTTGTGGTAGCTTTTTCCAGATATCCTACATAAGAATCAAAACCCCTGTTTGTACAGTTCCCCTACTGCCTTCTATCTGCCTCCTTGACTGTTGGTGGATATTTGAAAACGCCTGCTGAAACTCTAATTACAACTGTGGTAAACATTAAAGACTTCTGCAGTTAAACTGCTCACATAGCACTGATTTTGGTTTGGTTTTGTTTTTAATATGAAAACAATAAACATTCCACAGCCAAGTATAGCTACCTTAAATAAAGTTCTGAGCAGAGAGAGACCCTGATCACTGATGCTATTTAACTCCCTTTAAGCAGCCAAATCACAGAACTACAGAGGCAGATAAAGAAAGGCTACCAGTAATCCACAAAAATGTTGAAAACAAACGCTCGGTGAGCCCATCAGTCTAGTACCTGTCCACAGTTCATGTCATAAAGGCTGCTGCTTGTTGTTTCTCCAGAGTGCTGGTTTTACAGAGGGGACAGTGGTGAAGGTTACTCAAAATGCAGACCCTCCCTTCAAAGACAATCCTACTGATTTTTGTCCTGAGAGCGGTTGATCAGCCTCTGTTTGACAGTGGGGAAAATCTTCTGCCATCCAAGCTCATATGATGAGAGGTATGAAGAGCATTAAGGGAGTGGTTTCAATAATGAAACTGCAAAAGATCAAAAGAACACCGTTTGGATTTGTCTTTAGTTGAGGCTTGACTTGGATACTGCTAACAAAGAACCTCTTTGATCTAGAATCTTTTATTACTGCAGAGAATAAATGCAAGGAAGAAAATATTCATTTTAATTACTTTTCTCTGTTCCTCTTCCCTGCCCCAGGAAAGCAAAAAATCCTGATTGTGATGTAGTTCTGGAAGTGAAGCTGTATACTGTATTTCCAAGTTCCTTTTTTAACCTATATTTCTAGCAACCAGCCACAAAAGTTATAGATTGTTAAAAAAACCCTGGGTTTGGGCTTATGCTGAAATGAAAGACTTATTCTCTAGAAATCCCTGAGGCAAAGCAAACTGTGCCAAGTGTAATTTCGCATCCTTGCTGAGTGTCCTCTTTGTCCAGTGCAGTCATTCATTTGCACTATCACATGTTCCAAATTGTAAGAACAGTATAAATAACATTTATCAGAATACTTCTGGCCTGTGACCGTCAATGACTATGTGGGTTTCTCTGGAAGTTTCCATACTCTTTTTTTCTCTGTTCCAAAAGACATTGTCTGTTTCTATTTTCAAAGAGGAATTGAAGTGTTATTCCTGTAATTGCAGAGATTATTACTGTGTCATTCATACTTTATTTTTCCGCTTATGCAGAACTACCTGGATTTTTTTTTTTTTTTTTCAGGGTGGCTTTAACTGGCCAGTAAATCTAAATAGGAGCCACCTGATTTTCCAGGGATTTGACCAACACGAACTTTTATTTGAGGCTTTGGATGGGACAGGGCTGAGTCAGATCCTCTACCCCACCCACTTTATAACTATGATTTATTAGAAATTTTTTTCCAGTAAATCTTCCACCGCAGATCAGAAGGCATCCTTTTTCAGTTTTAGAAATTCCAAGAAATTTAATCCATACCCTTTAGCCTCCGTGTGACAGAAGACAGCTT
Source organism: Oreocharis arfaki (assembly GCA_013398015.1). NCBI lineage: Eukaryota > Metazoa > Chordata > Aves > Passeriformes > Paramythiidae > Oreocharis > Oreocharis arfaki. The sequence goes on along the minus strand of VZRR01009797.1, from coordinate 303,985 downwards.
GCTCTAGAAAGAGAGTAACAGATGCATGATGCTTCCACCAGGGCCACGAGGTCATTATACTTTAAATTACATAAAAGGGAAAAAACCCCAGCTTTTAAAATAAAGCCATACAGGCTTTCTTCTAGTACTAGGGATGAGCTGCATAAAAAATCTGGAGAGGAACTCGATTTTTTTTTACATTTGGAAGTTCCAGTTGTCCTACAAAACCATGACCTCTTACAATCTTCTGTCCAAGTTTTATTTCTTATTTACTCTGCTGTCATTTCCGTCATAGCTGTCACCCTTCAATGAAGTGCGATCTTTTCAGGATTTAAACTATTGGCCTGAAGACTCTCATAAAGTGGGTCTTTTGAGTGAGGATCCTCGATGTCATGTAATCTCATATTCAGATACAAAGTAGCAAATAAGCAAAGGAACAAGAATATTTTATGTTTTTAAGGTGTAACAGGGGAATAAATAACTTGTAGTTTTGCTATGTCTACTTTAGCGTTTGGATCAGCTGCTGCCATAGCAGGAGCACAACGTTATCCCAGGGCAGGTAACAAGATGACAGGGCACCTAGGACAGCAACCTTACAGGAACTTCCATTTTTAAAAACATGACTGAGAGGGAGGAGTCTTTAAAAATACTTGGTTCTAATTCACTCCATTTTGGTTCAGACACTGTCCAACTGTAGTACTCAATTTTCTTCTTATTCTGGTTCTGACAACCACAGGCTCCCTCTGTAAATGCCAAACAGGAACTGTGATGTAACTAATAAAGTCTGACTCTTCATTCTTTCCATGCTGCTTGTGTAGTGTACTTTTGAATAAATTCAATTTAAAATAAAACTCCGTGGATTGATCTTGGCAGTTAATCACAGGATGTGAGCAAGAAGGAAGCTTCTACTTCACAATTCTTTAGTTGCTGAATCCTATTTCCTAACAACTATTCGTCTACTACACCCTGTGTTATGAAGCAGATCTCTCTGAAGAAAATGTCTCTGTACAAATCTGGGGGGAAATGGACTTCTTTTCCTCACGATGATATTGAGAGACTCACTGTACATAAGAGAAAACCTGAAGTCTCTCCAGAGTTATAAGGAGCTCTGCGAAACAGTTTACAATGATATTAACCCATGGAATTCTTTCTGGCAGCAGTTTCTGTGAAGAACTCTGAACAAAGAGAAAGGAAACAAAGAATTTGGGGCAAGTTTTACTCAGTCGTATTTGAGTTTAGACTTGCAGATTTTTGTACTTTTCCAAATAGAGTTTGATGGCATCACTAATGTGTAGCATAACAGGAGAGAGAGACCAGCTGTGCTTCGAGAGTTAATCTCATAAACTGCTTCCAGAGAAGGTCACATTCAGAACCCTGAGGGCTTCCAATCTGTTCAGACTTGAAAGGTATGTCAAGGAGGAATTGACTTTAAACCACCCAATTTTAGCATGCAGTTGGGCCCCAGCACTGTGAATCCCCCAAGCAAAACACCAGAGGTCTTGAATTTTGCCTCTCCAGGAGGATATATGTAATAACCAGAGATACACAACACTCAGTGATTTATTTGATGCAGTACCTCCTACGATCTTTAAGATGAAAAGGTGCATTTCCTCTCACAACAGTTGTATTGCTTGCAGTGCAGTACCATGTACAGCAAGTGGGGCTCTGACTTGTTAACTCCCATGCTCTGTGAGTGTTGTAAGGCAAAATGTCCCTAAAACTGCCAGACAAAAGTTCACAGGGTTTCCACACACTTATTAAAATAAAGTGGGAAGGGGNGGAGGGAAATTGACAGTTCGTTAGAATATTATAACTGTATTGTAAAAGAGCAGCTGTCAATCCAAGATCTAGGATCATTTTACTCTATAAAGACATATGTAGAAATCCAAGGAAGTGTCATCCAGCCCCTCTTTTTACTTGCTTTTGGATTGCCTAGAATTTTAGTAATGGTCGCTTAGTAACCAAGGTAAAATATCCAGAAAATTCACTAAAGTTCATTCTTTCTAAGGTCGTGATGTGTGCTTATTAACAGACAGTCCATCTCATTTAAAGCAGAGAGAAACTATTAGTAAAAATATAGTTCTTTATGAATCAAAATGAGACACCATTTCACACGGACTGAGAAAAATCTGACTTCCATCACAGACGGTGAAATATGACTGAGGAACTGTCCCAGCAAAACTCCACTGTTCTGAATGAGAATTTATTCATTCTTGTATTCATTCCTTTTTAACATCTGAGTTGCCCCAAAACAGAACAAGAAACTTCATGTGGGGAGTTTGAAAATTTTGTCTTATGCATCATTGCTTTTCACAAAGACAGAGAGACCTTGTTCACAAGTTACACAATTACAAATTCCAGTGCTAAGGGAAAAGGACTTCCATTTCATCTAACTTCCTTTATCTATAAGTGAAGTATCCAAAGTAATTAGATATGTGTTCAATCTTTCTAGTGCATGGAGAGGGTTAGGCTGTTACAGTAAGTGATTCACCCTGTTAATCATACAGACCTATATTAAGACAATTCAATGACCATGTTGCTATGCAATTTCTTTCCACAGGCCACAGAAGAAGTCTAGATGGATAGCTGAGTTGGATATCTAAGATCCGTAAACCACATCCCTAAAGTACTGGAAACTCTTTAAAATCTGTGCTTTCCACCACCTTGCCATCCCACCCAGCATGGCAGTGTCAAGCTCTGAGGAATGGTCACTATGAGCATCAATACCTTGTATCCAGGTCCCCCTCCCATTCACTCAGTGTTTCTTCCACGTGCTGTACCCACCCAGTGGCAAGAACTAGGCCTTCACCAATTTATAAAAGGAAGGCAGTGCAGGACTTCCACCCTTTACGTATATACAGCCTGGGTATGCAGTATAGCTAGGCTAAGGACAGTACCTGAAGGAGTATTTTTACTTAGGGGATAGTGTGAGGCTGCTGCTTCAGAAACATTTTTCTGTGAAGTTAGTTTATACCTGTCTGTCTTCAGAAAGTGAAAGTCCATGGCATGTTTCTTCTTAAAATTTTACAGAATATGAGTATACCATATTTAAGCCCCATTTCAAGCCTGTGCTTTATGGTACTGTCCTTAACAAAAATAGGTTCATCTGTCAAACACTCTTCCAGAATCCCAAAACCTGCTTTGGTATTGGGCTTTGCTTTATCTTAAGACAATTTAAAGACGTCCTAAAATGTCCTAAACTTTATAGATATTGCAGCCTTTGACTGTTGTCATTAATGGCAGCACATCAGGATTTTGACTTTTCCTCTGTTTCCATGAAAATGACATGTTGAAAATGTTGACACTTGAGTTGGTCAACTTACTTTTTGTATTTTGAAATTTGCAAGCTCAGAAATACAACTGAGTGGAACTGCATTTCTTGAGATTGTATAACGGTCCTAAGACATCATAAATTTTCTCCTTATTCTGACGAGCAATAGGAGAAATCAATACATCCCAAAACAGTCACTTTCTGTAGAGCTGAGGCTGTCACCCCTCATTTCACAAGCTCAAATTCAGGGATCACTTGGGAATTGCCCTGGGACTAGCACACAGCTCTTGCATTGCAATGTGTGCTTTAACCACCAGGCAACCGGGTGTGTGTGGGAGCTCTCTCTGCTTTCCTCTTTCACACTTAATCAGCAATTCTATCCTGAACATAAAAAGGCTTTCTTAATAAATTTTGTTTAAATAGCGCATTCCTGTGGAAAGACTCGGTGGCAGAAAACAGATATTTTCTGACCAGGAAAAATATCTTGTTTGTCAAAGAGGCTTTCTGACAGCTATATTAGGGCAAGGAAAGTTAATGCCACTTTTTGAATTAGCTGGGTGTGCTATAAGGATCAATCATTTGATACATCAGCTCATATTCTAGTGGGTCCCCTCATGCCCTCCTTGCAAAATTCCGTTTGGGATCCCCAAAAGTAGGGTTTGAAACGATCGTCACAGTTTTCAAGAATCGCCAGCTTTCATGATATTACTCTAAACTTTTAACACTTCATGGTCTCTGGGAAGCTTCAGTTCTGCAAGTTTCATATGCAAGTTCTCTTGAGGCATGGTCTAAGAATTGTATCCTATTTCTTACGGTAAATTTTGGACATACTGAAGAAAAAAATCAACACAAATTATCACTAAGGATAACTATGAAAACAAAACCCCCAGAAGGTAGCATGGACTTTACACCTACATTTTTCTTTTTTTTTCTCCTTGTTGCAGTCTGTTATGTTTTTTGACCACAAATATTGGCAATTCCAGAGGGTAGAGGGAGGGGAGGGGGGTTTAGCAGACTTTTAAAAAAGGCCTTGGGTACATCTTGTTAATAATAGAGACCACAGAGCATTTCACAATATTTATGAAACCTAGACAAGAAAGTCTGAGAGTTTGAGGTAGATGTCATCCAGTCCTCTGTGCTATTTTTCTTATCCAATAAGAACTTTCTTCACCCTTTGACTTCTTCTGTCATAACTCCTTGTGTATTCAATCCTATCTGTGTATTTAATCCTAATCCAATAGTGGATGGGATGCCAAAGGTAAGAAGGATCAGCTATATATTTGTACTTGTCTATATCTCACCAGACTCAGAGACGTCTGAGAGTTTATTAACAACTATCCCAACTCAGGCCCTAACAACTTGCCTGAGACACTAGAGAGTTTCTGCTTAAGGTTACATGGAAATACTTCTTCAATGTAATTCTGTGTCTGTTTTTGTCATGGAAATTCCAAAATCATTGCAGTCATGTGGATGCTGAAAAGCTGCTGACAGAGAAAAATCCACCCTTTTGCAAGTATTCTGTTAAGTCCTTGGTTTCAACACACCAAGCAAGATGGTTTTCTAAACACCTTGCAGGTGTGTCCTATTAGGAGTCAAACAGGTGGTGTGGGGTCTGGCCAATCACTTGGAGAGGTGGTTGGACCAGGGACCAATGACCCCTGCCATAGACCAATGCAGGGCTTATATAAGGTCTGCCTGTAATTAAATAAAAGGGGGTTTATTGTTTCCTCAACTGGAGCTCTGACTTGGATCTCCAATTTTTTCTGCGTCACCCGTGCTTCAACTGCAACACAGTCATTGCACTACACTGACTCTGCCCATATAGTGCTGGTTTGAGCTTCCTGCAAGAAGACCAAATTCCTAAATCTCAAACCCAGCAAACTGTTTTCTTCCTCCTGGGAACATCTTCCTTGTCCATTACACGTCAACTATTTTCTTTTCCTGAACACTTGTTTGACATTGTGATAAACCCAGAACAGCATTTAAGTTATGAAGGAATTAAATAATCTCATTGTCTTGGTATTAGAAACTTCCAAATAAGTCTGAGAAGGTTGCATTGGGCAGATGAAAGAGAGTTTGGTGGAACAGCACACATTGTAGTTTGCTATTGCTTTACACAGTGCCATAAAATACTTATTATAAAGTGTTCTATAATACTTTGGGGTTGGGACCAGCACATGTGATATCTAGCCACAATCTACAGAGCTGCTCCAGAAACTGAAGTTATATTGTGCAGTTAGAGAGTTCATAGTTTCATAATACTACTACTTAGATTCTTGAGATCAAAAGGTAGAGAAAAGTACAAGGACAAAATTAGAAGATTACTAACTCTAAATAAGCAGGTAAAATAAGGGCAAACAACACTTCTTTTTCACTGTGTTAAGCAGTTTAATGTTTGTCCAGATGCTTTGTATATTTTGGTTCCTTATTGACTCCTGTCAAACTGTTATCAAAGTACTTTCCTGCTGTGACTTTTTTTCCTTTTCTCCAGGCTTAAATAGGGATATGAGGTATCTGTTCTCTGTTGAGCTGGACCAAGATCAGATTGGCGAGATCAGCTGCCAGGCACTAAAAGCAGCAGCAGTGAGGCAGCTGGGAGAAAGGTGCTATCCCTTTTAGCTTTTAAAATATGTATTTGGACCTATTGGTTCTTGGCACCAGAAATTCTTGTGTGAGCCCCCAAGAAAGCTCCCAAAGGCCAGGATGGTCAAACTCTTACTTAGCTCTTTTACTTAGTAAAATTCACATATAATAACTTTTTCCCCAGATTTTTAACACTGCTTTATTAAAGTGTCTCTCCTATCCATTTTCCCTCACCCTGTATCAGGACTCCCTGCAAACTGCTTTAAATAGCCCATAGGAAGACACAAGGAAAAAAAGTAGCTGTGGGCATGGGGTCTCCTTTCATCAGTTTTGAGGCTTTCCCCACTGCCAAGATTCTGACTTCCTTATTTTATCAGTGAAAAGTTAAAGTATCACATTAGGGACAGAATTCTCACAGTGAAACTAACTGGAATAAGAAAATTACAGCCTCACCCAAAAGAAAAGAAAAAAATGAAAGGAGAAAAAAAACCAAAAACAACCCAACTTCTTTCACCATGCCCTGAGTATCTGATGGAAAAAAGAGCAAAGGCTGTCTCAGCAAGGCTAAGGAGTCCAAGTGTGCTGAGCTGGGCTGGTGTTTGTTGAACAGGGAAGTTTATAACATGGCACTTTGCAGGAAAAGCACCATGTAAAGGGATAACATGAAACAGAGAAGAAGGATGAGACAGGAAATACACTCCAGCAGTCTCACAAAACTCCAGCACCCAACAGAGGGCCCTCTGCAAAGTGCTACTATGAGCACTCACAGCTTAGGGGAGACATCCTACACCTCACCCACGACCCTACCCACACACCCAACCCCACAGCCTGTGTGTGATGCCGCCAGGACACCCTGCAAACTGGCTTGGAAGAAGCACTGGGCTGCTCTGAGCGTGGGCTGGGAGGTGACGGCACAGCAGCACGAACAGCTCGGCTCCACGGCTCCGGACACTGCAGCCAGCAGCCACCTCCGAGCCAGAGCTGCTCCCTGAAACCCCCTTTGCTGAACGGACAGAACTGAGAAACACAGCAACCCCACCACTTCTGAACTCGTCAGCACAGTTTATATAACCACGAGCCATCAGCTCTTTCACTCCAAATACTGCCTCAATTTACGTGGCATAGCAGCAATCTGGCTTTGATGGAGAAAAATGTGAAGGAATGTGTTCCCTGGGGAGTAGTGCAACACTCGGACAATATGAGGAGGAAGGAGGCTGTGCTGCTAAATGATACGCACTTCTATCCAGAACATTTTCATTAGTCTTGGAACAAAATTAAAGTTTCCACTCTCATTTGCTGAAGGTTAATCCAGATTTCCATGAGATGTGTCCAGATACAGATGTAATCTCTTTAATGAAATGCTCTGCCCATTCATTTCTTCAGCTTCTCTTTTTCTCTTGTGCATTGAAGATACTACAGACATATGGAAAAGAATGAAAAAGAAAAAAAATGTGGAATCAGAATAACTTCAGACTAAGAGATAAAATTCCTAGGACTTTCAGTTAAAAATTCAATACAGGACTGGCTAATGTTTAGACATTAAAAGGGAAATTAAAATTATGATTAAAAATTATATGACTGTATTACAACATTATTTTAAATTCCTATTTTTCAACCTTTTTTCAACCTTCTAATGAAGAATTACATTTTTTCTCTTAAAATATTATCCTCTAGGACTTAAAATGTAAAGAAATTATTTGCTACAATCCAATTTCCTGGTGTAGCAGCCGATATTATGCAGCTTGTATTGTTACTGTCTGTAACTCAGGAAATCCACTGCTGAGTCCTTTTAAAATTTCTAACTGTAATCACTCTTTTTTTTTTCTGAATTTGCTGATTGTTTGCCATCATTCTTCTTTTGCACCTCATTGATCTCATGCTCATTCCCTTAAAATAGTATGTCTCATGCAACATCTCAACTGAATTATCACGGGTAGAAACAGATGTTTATACAGCACCTATTACCTGCATAAATTTGTCCCCCTCCTTAAATGCTTATCAAGATTCCTGAGGCTCCAATACAGCTGACTATTCCTTCTCAGACTTCCTGATTCAGAGACTGAAATATTTAGGTTCAGTGTTTTCAATAACTTTCTTAAGCCCTCTTTATTTTCATCATCTCTTTATTTTCATCCTATGTCTCATGACATACATTCCATTTCTCTGACTTCATCTGATGGGATTTCCAATTTCTGGAATATTATTCTTTGCCTCATAACATTTTAGATGTTTTCATTAGCTGTTCTGGATTTGGTGTTCTTCTTTTGTGAGATAATACTTAACATGCCAGCAGCATTTATTTCTCCCCAGTCAAACAGAGCTCAGGAATAAACGAGTAGGGTCACTCCAGAATTTAGCACCTTTGCTGGTAGGTGTAGATCAGCATAAAAGAGAGAAAATACTTCAAGGGAAGTCTGGCTAACTCTAAAAAAAAAAAAATAGATTCTCGGCCTTTGACAAGGCACCAGTTTGCATGCTATTTGCATAAAATACCACAAGCAATCTGAAAAAACCACAGTTAGCGACTTTTGAATTCATTATCTCAAATCCAGAAAATAAGTAGAGAACGAAATTCATCAGGGGTATTATAGTTCCTACAACAATACTGGATTGGTGTTTCTGCTCAGGTTTTGCTCCCACAGGATCATGTTATATCTGTTGTTATCAAAGGCATAACTGAGACTCCAGTCGAGAGAAGCACGAGGGTGGTCAGGCAACCTGACCACTGAGTGTCTGTGGCTGACTTTTTCCCCCTGAAATGGATGGTATCTTTGTCACTAACTGCAGGAGACAGAGAATCAGATCAGGATGACAGAGAAAGGTATTTCACTTGCTTGGAACTGGAATTCCAGGTAGGAGTGAGAATAACATTGGAGTCTACAGTGATTTCTTGTCACCTACATGCTGGGTCTGGGGGGTAAGCAAGGAAGATCATGTGGCCTCTATTCCCTACCAAACTCTCACATCCTCTTCTGCAGTTAAACAGAAGGGCTTCTTGATACTGCTTAAAGGACACTTTGCTATTTCCAGCTTATTTTTTTTTCCACATATTCCCCATTTTCTCCCCACTCCTGTATTGCTAGCTTCCAAAGGAAAGACAGCTAATGAACTAGTGATATTCTTCTGCATCAAAAATATCCCTAAATCCCAGCTGGTCTCCATTTCTTCTCCACATATTTTACATTTCATTCTGTAGTTTCTGCCACTACAGAAAATATTCCAAGGCAGCACTGTCTTTAGCGACCGAATCTGTTGGAATGGGCCATGGCTTGCTCTATGAGCCTACAGTCAACTGGCATCTATGAGCTAAAATCTGTGAGCTTTTGTGTCAATATGAACCAGAACACAAGCTGACTCTAACACTTTAAACTCAACGTTCAATTATCGCACCGAAGAGGAATAGTCTTATCCTTTTATTCCAAATTTTCATTAAGGTGTATTCTAGTAAATTCCCTGCCTTCATACTTGTCTTTTTACTTCAGTGTTCCATTTTTGATGGATGATCAAAAGATTTAATCTAGAATTTTCACATTATATGTACATAAAGTCTAGGTGGAGTAGCTCTTTAACACAAAAAATAAAGAAAAGCTGAGAGAAGGGCCTTTTACTCCCTTTACTCAGAGAGAACACAAAATAGTCCCAGCATTCTTGCATTGCAGATAAAAATGTAGACAAAATGTGCTTATTGTGAAACTTTCCATCAGTTTTAAATAAATGTCAAGTTGTATTATGACCAAAAATTTATGTTCCTATTACTTCACAAGTTCCTTGTGTTAACTTGACAGGCTACATTAAAAAAGCCAACCTATTTGTCAACACTAACAGTTTGCCTTATCTGTTCTTTTTCCCATTTGGATTTCTTCTCTTTTTGGAAACCGATCAACTTCTGACTCAGAAGTTTCCCCAGATTTTCAGATAATTGACCTTAGGGTTTAATCAGGACTGAAAGCAGAAGCAGGTGGGAAGAATCTGAAATTTTGTTTACAAGGACATTTTTCCAGAAACCTTGCTTGAACTTGGTGGAAACATAGATTTAATTTTCCTTCCTTAAATGACAGATTCAGTGAGGTTTCTCTTCTTCAAACATTTGCCTGCATGCTCTACTAGCCAGTTAGAGGCCTGTTCAGGCTATGACAGCAACGTGTCTTTGTGTGACAGTTTTTGCCTTTGAATCCATGTCACAAACCTGAGGAGCAGGAGCCAAAAGGAAGTCATCCTCAGTCCCTTGCACCATGTAATGGTATGAGGGCTTGGAGATGATCTCCCTGCTTTCCATCAGAAGCCTCATAATCAAAAAAAAGCAAGAATGGCTGATATGAAAACAACAGTAATTCAGATAATAGTGCACCATTCAAAATTCAGCATAGGCAGAGCTTTTCCATAGCCTTTGGTCTAAGAGCAGGAAAGAAAACAACGAAAGAGTTTGTATCACTTCAAAAGGAAAATTATTGTAGTCCTAGCTAGGTGTTTTGTCTTTAATGTTTCCACCAAAAACACATGCTAAAGAATAATTTCCATTGACTTCAATATGGTAAGCAAGCTTTCAAAGTGTGAGGTAATGGATGATTAGAACTTACTAGAAAGGTGACTATGGCTGAGTCAGAGGAAAAAAGTGCATTGTACTTAGAAAATACAGAAGGCCTATCAAAAGAGTTGAGGGTAAATTTTGGGTAGTCAAAAGGCTTTAGATGTTTGTATCAAGACTGGGATTTTGAAGTTATCCAGCTGTTTTTAGTGCACCTACTTAAAACACAAAAATACACAAGATCTAGGAAAATGAAGAAAAAAAAATTCACTCACTGCAATATCTGCATAAATGGTTATTTAAAATAGTCTGAAGTATTTTCTTGTATTGGTATATTTTTATATGTTATGTCTCCCCTACAAAGTATTTCTCCGAGGGCTATTTACAGAATATCAGATAAAAATGTCATAAAAATAACTGAAATATGTTCCAAACAGTAGTAGAGATGCCAAAGCAGAACAAAGTTCTCCCAACACACTTATATTATGATTACTTAAATATCACTGGCTAGTCACTAGTGTTGTGAGACATTCCTGTGTGGGTCAGTGGATTATTGAATTAAGCATCTTAAAGAACCCAAATAGTGTTTTGAACTAACAGCAAAAATGAACTGAGAGCATCAGTAGACACACATTAGAGAAAATAAAATTAAAAAAATAACCACCTTTAGAATGTTGCACATATCTTTTATTCCTAGCTAGAATAAAAGCCTTTACTCTTACAGACCAAAATATCTGGCTTTGTAGGTGTTTTCCATTTGCCCAAAGAACTGCCGGAGGAGTGGGTAATGACGACCTAATTTATCACTTCATTAGACCAACTGGGATCAAAGAATCCTTTTGTGGCTTTCTGAGACGTGAAAAAAAGGTAACTGTGAAAACTAACTCCCAACTTTCCACTATTTTTACAGTCACTTTTTCTTGTTTTCATTTCTCAAATATGTGCAACTATGTAGATGATGAAAATAAAATAACTTTAGTACTTTCAGAATCAGAAAAAAAAATCTACATTTTCCTGTTTCCAAAATACTTGAAAAGGTAGAGGAAAATACTGAGCATGAGACTTTCATATTTTTGTTGCTGCTGTTGTTGCTGTCACTATTATTGTTTGCCAGACAGTTAGATAGGTCTGTGTCATTTTCATGAAATGAGACCTCAGAACTAGTGGAAGGACTTTTAAATTCGGAAGACAGATTTTTTTTTCAACACAAAAATGAACTTTCCCTTAAAAAAACTCAGAAGAGAGAACACAGAAATAGAAGAACATAAATCCTTTCTCTTTATCCATCCACTCCTTCCTTTCATGGCAAGCCTTTTGCTCCAGACCTCAGTATCAGCAACCAAGGAACCACCAGTGCTCCAATAAATTTTACAGTCTTTTTGAGTCCTTAGTTAAAGTCCAAGAAAAAAGCCTAAGTATTTTCTGATCCTTCGTGTGCCTGCTAGCACAGATGTTGTAATTTACTAAATTTTTTCTGATTTTTTTCTGTCCTTATATACAGTTTTTTACAAATTTCTGTGTGATCATTTTGTTTTGTCCTAGCCCTTTAATTCAATTCATAAAATACCGAAGAAAGAAGCACTGAAACAGCTGCACAACAGCCCACAGTCCTTTTTTGAGGGACACTTTGCACAGCTAATAATCTAGTCCCCTGTGCAAGGGAGCTCTATGCTATGATGGTCATGCAGGCACAGCCTATCTGGTAGGAGAAAGGCAAAGGAAGGCAGAGGTGTTGAAAATTTAAATTGATGCTTCTCAGTCCATAAGTGCCTAATACTATACTTAAGCAAAATAAGGCTAGAGAGGCCTACATCTCCTGTAAGGAATGCTGAAAGCTGGAACATCATATTTGCTGCAGAAGAAATTAAATTTATCTTGTTCATTATTTTCTTCTTTATTTTTTTACCTGCATTGGGCAGAAGAGTACTGAGTACCAAACAGGACCTGGGACAGGTTGTGCAGAAGTGCCTCTGCAGCTCAGCAGGAAAAATGAGCACAACTGCTCAGGTAACATTGTCTGAAAGGCTTCTTCCCCTTTCACTTGTTGCTTAATAAATTCCACCACTAAGGAATGACAATGAATGGAAAAAAGTTATGAATTTATCAGCTTATCTTGGAATAAGGTAAAATAAGATTACTTCTTCTGGAAATATAAATTGCAAGTATGTAAGACAGCTCTCTCTATATACATACATATGCTGACATATCTAAAGCATATTCTGTTTGCATGAAAGACTTGCCCAGGATTCTGACTGAAGATCGTGAAAGTCCTGAACTGCTCTTTTTTGAAACTTACATTTAAAGCTTACTTTTTATAAGGGAGAAAATTTATTTCAGTGCAACTTGAACAATGGAAGCATTACTGTTACCTCCTTTATTCGCTGGGGAAATACCAGGGTGCAAATAGAGCTTTACATAAACATTTCACTATTTTATCTTGTCCATGCTTGAACCTACTCACAAGTCAGGTACTTTCTCTCCACATTAACCTTTGGAGATTAATAATATATACCCAAAAAGTATAATTTATCCTAGTTTCTTACTCTTTCCCTTTCTTTAACCTTTCATCAGCCTTCTCATCGCTAATATATGCACCATCTCTAGCTATCTGGAAACAAAAAGAGTATTTTTGATAAGTACAGATAAGAACCTCAGGAGACGAGTGGTTCTCACCACTCCTGCTCTGCTCTTGGATTCATTCACTCTCTGTGCACATCATGGCTTGGTTTATTAGGCTGTAGATATGGTATTGAAGTAGTTTTCTCTCTTTTTGGCATGTATTTACTTTATATCAGCAACTAAACATTAATTGCATTAGACAACTAGAGGCCAAGTCTGGACAGTGGGATTGGGTGTAATTGGGTGTACAAAGCCATAGTTCAAGACCTTACTTTGTCTGCTTGGGCAAGCCTGTTTCACCACATACCTGCCAAATACTAGAATGACCTCCACCTCACAACCACAGGCAATTTTAGGATAAACTCCCCTCTCCCTGTTTCTCACTCTAACATCTCTTTTATTAGAAATGCCATCCAGTTGAAAAGCATGGCACTTAAGATTCCTTTTTTTCAAATCCTCTTTCCTGAAGATGTTACCAATGAAACAATAATGTTAATAATAACAATAACTGAAACAAGGGAAAAAAAAAAGAATAACAAACCCAACCTATCAAGATAGGTTAGAAGCTTTTCAAATGCTGTTAATGGTCAGAAAGGGAAGCCTTATTTTCAACTGAAGCTTTTATTGAAGCAAGCAATTCTTTTTATTTTCGACCAAGATGGGAGTGTCTGGAATGTTACTTTTTATTTTTAAAATAAGTCATCATTTTCACCATCAGCACTCAGATAGGAGACACACTGATTGCAGTACTAGTGGTTGAAAGGTCTGAGCATTTTTGTGGCTTGTTGAATAAATATCAGTAATTCAATTTTGGTGTTCTCAAATTTGTGGAATGTGATCTTTGGAAGAGTATAAGAATGGAAAATCATTCCACTCCAAGAAACAAATGCTTTCAATCTTATAACACTGGATAGAAGAAGGGCTTTTTGGTTTGCTTTGCTTTTTCACATGGGGGGAAAAGAGCAACTGAAGTCTGTGAAACACTTAACAACAGTAGATAAAAGTGTACTCATTGATAAAAAGATTTTGTTTCTTTTAGATATGCTGATCACACTTAGCTCATCAATACTCTGTGTTGCTGTCCAAGAGTAGCATTCAGTCCTGATACTGCGAAATGTTTTCTGTGAGTGACTCAAGTCAAGCTTTGAAAGTCCCTAATTTGATCTTAATTTTTGTCAGGCAAGGGACAAGGTGGTTTCCAGCCTGACAGCCTTGATCATCTGTCTCTGCTCAGTGTCTCCAGCTCACACTGCAAAAATCCAGTCCCAGGAACTAACTCAATACTACAGTATTTATTTTCTGTGTGAACTCTCCAAAGACAAACAAAAGACCTTTTCAAAAATAAAATAAAATAAAATTTAAAAAAAAAAGGCAACATTTGGCCAGAACTCAGTACACAGTTTATGCTGTGGAATTTTCTTTATTTTCTCTTACATGGAATCACCTCTGCTGATCTACCTATTGCCAAATGGGACACATTCACAGGGAAGCCACATTTGAAGTAAACAACATCTGGGAGCACTGCATACAGTAACTGTTCTGGTCAGAGGCAGAGTTTCTTCCCTTGGATGATAGTTGTCATGTAGGCGTCAAGAATGCCTCTAGCTGGAAAACTGTTATATTGCCAAAAAATAGGGTGACTAACATTCTCTTTGGTGCTGCTTGAAGGATCCAGGACCCTTGAGACCCTATAAACACCGAAAAGCACTATTTCTGGAATACTGTCAATGGCATTTGCATCTTTGATCACATGTAACTGTTAGAAGTGTTACTTAGGAGGTTTTGTTTGGCCTAAACTGAATAAAACTGATGGTCCAAATGAAAATGTAAAAAGACTGGATGGATCTGCTAGAGGAGCCTAGAGTACTGCCTGTGGTTCTGGTGCCCCCAAGGTAAGAAGGACATACAACTGTTAGAGCAAGTCCAGAGGAGGGCCATGAAGGTGATCAGAGGGCTGCAGCACCTCCCCTATGATGTCAGGCTGAGGAAGCCTGGGCTGTTCAGCCTGGAGAAGGGAAGGTTGAGTGGACGCCTCATAGCAACCTTCCAGTATCTGAAGGGGGCCTACAGGGAAGCTGGAGAGGGACTCTCATCAGGAACCGCAGAGATGGGACAAGGAGTAATGGATACAAACTGAAAGAGGGGAAATTTAGGCTACATATCTGGAAGAAATTCTTTACTGTGAGGGTGGTGAGATACGGGGCACTGAGGCTGTGGATGCCCCA
Source organism: Oreocharis arfaki (assembly GCA_013398015.1). Classification (NCBI taxonomy): domain Eukaryota; kingdom Metazoa; phylum Chordata; class Aves; order Passeriformes; family Paramythiidae; genus Oreocharis; species Oreocharis arfaki. Next base: position 288,783 of record VZRR01009797.1, on the reverse strand, counting down.
GCCTGGCAGTGTTCAAGGCCACGTTGGATAAGGCCTTGAGCACCCTGGTCTAGTGGGAGGTGTCTCTGCCCATGGTAAGGGGAGTTGGGATTAGATGATCTTTGTGGTCCATTCTAGCCCCTAAACATTCCATGATTCTATGGTCATTGAGTTTGGTCCATCGGTGTCACTATTTCCCCTCCACCACCTCTGTAAGTGTCTCTTGCTACCTCTAAAGAGCAAACAGGCTTTGCAGACACTCCTAAACCTTCAGAGCATTCATCCTTTTACTACTCACATGGCAAATTTTCATCTCCTGCTTTTGCAACTTTTTTCTGGTGCCAAGAAACAAAAGTGCTGAAGCAAGGGAAGAAGCATAGCAAAGAGAGGAGCCAGATTCACACACAAATACAAAAACTCAAAAAAAGAAAAGAAATGAGGAAAGGACAGAGGTGTAAAGAAAACCAAGAGTAGAAGTTAACTGAGAGACCATACTTTCTCACCAAAAGTGGCAGGAAAGATAACAGTAGCAATTAAATGTTCAGTGGGGTTTTCAGCACTGACATCTGTTCTCCTGCACAATGCTCAGGTCTGTTTGGAGCCTCGAGAGGCAGGAGAGATGCAGGTGACCTACCCTCCCACCCGTCAGGTCTCGCTGACATGGCACTGGGTGCCTCTCTTGTCCGGGGCAGGACTGGACCTGTCAGGACGGTGGTCTCAGGCACCACACGTTTTTCTGTCTGGTCACAAACAAGCAGTGAGCACCTTCTCTCCCCTTCCTGTCCCCACAGGAAGACCAAGGGTGCAATACTGCTAAGAGAAGATTAGAGAGCTTTCAAATTGCATCTAACACCATTTCTTTCATCCCTAGATACAACTTTGCAGTGTAAACATCATGCTGTGAGGACTTAAAAAGATAAAAGTCTTGAACTGCCTTTTTAAAATTTTTTCCAAAAATATGTAAATTCTATACAAGAGGAGGGGTCCCATAAGTAGCAACCCAAGTCAATAGATTTCTATTTCAGTACAAGAGCTGACAATAAAATAAGTATCTGGCTATTTTATAGTCCAGCTAGAGGCTACTGGCAAATAAGAAGTTAAACGAACTCAGAGAGCAATAAGGTCAAACATTCAGATGATGTGTTGATTTCTGTATAGAAATAATTCCAAATAAAATGAAACGAAAGCCTGTTTTTGTGTGTGGCAGAGCTGAAAGATTTTTGGAAGGATTTTTCTGTAGGAAACATAGAGAAGTAACCTAGCTAGATGCATAGTTGATGTAATTATAATCTTATGAAGAATTTATATGCAAAACTTCCCTCCCAGGTTCTTAGAGAAAGAATATTAACCTGGCAGAAGATAAATCTGGCAGCTGGTCGATCACTAGCAGGGAGATGTATGAGCAGAGAAAATTATGGGTGGAGAAAGACAAGATGGGAGAAGTCAGGGGAGGGAGGGATTGTGTAGTTTAAGGTTGTTAAAAAAACTGGATTCCAGAATGAGGGGATGACTGTGTGGATGGGACTGATTTATTGACTACAGGGGCAAACACCAGAGAAGGAAAAAAATATGGTATCTTTAAAAATTCATCTCAAAAACATTTCTGGAATTATTATGTGTTTCAGTTTAATTGCTGTCTTTCTTCTCAGTTTTCAAATTTGTTCTCCTTCCTTAACTTTAAAATAGACAATGAGAATCAATGTTTTCAAAGTTGCGGCCAAGATTTTAAGATTTTACCTATGGGTGGGTCTGGTATTTACCTAAACACATTTACTGAGTTAATCCCAATGAAAAGATTGTATTACAGGGGCATGGGGAGGAAGAAAGGGAGGAACATCCATTCATACATGGAAATTGTGGTGACGGGGAATCACCTCTTTCCAAAGACAACCTTCAAAGTTAGCACACACATTCAAATCACAGTCGCTAACACACATGTTCATAAACAAACCAGATATCCCTGATAGATGTCCAGCCCCCTCAGCTCCCAGAAAAACAAACAAAATGTGCAGAATTTCATGCACAGGTTGCACAAAATGACACATTCCAGTTCACTTGAAAAGCTTCTGTTTGTATGAGGCAGCTGCCCTGGGCACGAGGGCTGTGCATGGCCTTGCAGCACTGTGAAACCAACGCGGGAGGAAGCCTGTGCCTCCCTCTGTGACTGGCTTCACAGAGCCAGTCTGGTAGAAAATAATGTGCTAGAGGTAATCACCACAATTATTACTGTAGTAGAAACAGTAACCGTGATGTGGTTTATTTCCATTCCACTGAAATGTCAAGAATCAGAATTACATGGCTCTGAGGAGCAAAGAGTATCTGTGGCTGCCATAGCCTTTACACAGGGGCTTCCTTTGTTCCTTCTATTTTAACAAAAAAGCTCTGAAAGCAATGCTCCTCTGGCACTCCAGTTATGCGTGTGTGTACGTGTGCTAATGTGCATGGAACAAAAGGGTGGAGAGGAGCTCTGGGCTGTAGTTACTACTTGGAGTATGTCTGCTTTGTGCTTAGGAACCTTCTACTGCTTCCAAGAACAGCTCGATAAATCACGCCTCTTCCACTGAAACTGCATGCACACACCACGGTACATTTTCAGCAAGGATCCAGATGTAAGCAATTAGGCCACGCTGTGCTATTCTGCTGCCTCCCATACATGAGACATGTCTAAATAAGAATAATCCAGCTCCTTCCTAAAAACATGCACAGTTCTTCCCAGACAGGCAGCGGTTAGCCCACGCTGGCAGATCCAGTGAGCGCTTTCCAAAGTCAGGGTCTAAATAGATGTCTAGACGATGCTCTGACTGCATGCTGGGACAAGGTCATATCGTCCACCAGATCTCGCTTCCTTCTTGCTTCGCTGATATGAACAGCTCTGGCTCCAAGGTGTGGGGAGGTTGGATCAGATGGCCCACTGTGGTCCCTCCCAAGCTGACCCATTCTCTGGTTCTGTGAAGCATAATGCGCCCTAGAAGACAGGGACAGCTATTCGGTCTGGGCCCTCCAAGAATTGTGTTCAGGAGTGCTCTCAATCTCTCTTGGACATGAGGATTACCAGGCACCTTGGAGGATGCTATCATTTCCACTTGCTGTCTGTTCTGTGATGAAATTCAAGCAAAAAAAAGGACAGCTAGGGAAAACTGGTATGCTGGAGAGAAAGGTTTAGGCCTTCAGTAATGTCTAAACAAATGGCAACAAGCCACTTGGGTTGAGTTTTGTTCCCTCAAGAGATTTCAGACTGCTCTGAATACAATAAACAACTGCCACTGGGGAAGGCAGATGTATTTTTCTTTTCTCTTGAGGTATTGTAGATGTTATTCTATGTTCTGTGGTGGAAAAAAATGTTTCTTGAAGCAATTGCAAGGTTCCCATCAGTGAGATGCGAAGAGAAAAGCTCTAAGCAGGCTATTTGATTGCTCTTTGAAAAGACGCCAGAGGTGGATAGGCACTACAGAGACATTACAGGCAGGCTTTATGACATTAAAAATAACATTCCAGCCCTCTTTCAACTGTAACACTGGATTAGCTGCTAGTGGGTTACCATGATAGCTCAAATGTTGTTCTAGTACTGAAATACTCGACGAGTCCATTGGACTGGGCTGCACTGACCCCAACAGATGACTGTGGTAAAGACATTCAGGTCATCCTAAATTTCTGACCCTAGATTTATTTTTGCAGTGTGTAGGCACATATTGAACTATGAAAGGTATAAAGATGTCTATGATAAAGGAGGCTTTTTACAAGGAAGTTTGACACTCTCCAGCTCTCTTCAAGCTGTGAAAAAAATCCTGAGAAACCATTGGGAAGAAAGGAGCATCCACTTACTGGGTGGTGCAGCTCATGACTACTCAGTATTTGTGGGGTAGAGGAGAACAGCAACCTTTTAAATGAATATAATGACTTCAGTATTCTGGAAAAACTGTATTTAAGCACAAAAAAATTCATACACACAAAGAGTATATATGTAAAAAAAAAAGTTGGTCCTTTACTCCCCATTGTATTTATATCCCTTCTGTACAGAGCCTGACACACACTAATGTCCTAAATATTTCTGGCGTTCAGACATCTTATACCATAATCATACCTTTCTTTGCTAGATTGCCAAATGCATGAAATCATTTCATTGTCTGGCCTTTGAAGGCTGAGGGCCCCATGAACAGCTAGAGAAGAGAGGTTTGGCTCTGCCTGCTGGCTGTTGTGCCACCTGCCAGAAAGTGCTTTCCTTTTGGTGCAGATTCCTGGTTGACCCAGGCGAGCAGCAATGTCGAGCGCTGCAGGGAGAACTCTCTGCATTTCAGTTCCCCCACAGGAATGTCTGGGGCTGTTCCTCAGGAAACATCCTCCTCTAACCCTGCAGGCAGCCAGGGAAGGGGGAACATGCTCCTGATGGCCAGCACACTCTTAAGAAATGCCCATCTGCAGGTCTGGCTGTATTTGTTTGCTACTTTGTGACAAAAACAGGGTCTTCTTGGTAATGGTGGATTTCATTTACACCCTTTCCTTTTCTAGATTCCTCTCAGTCTGTCTCAGCACATCACCCCACCAGGCTACTCAGCAACCCCAGAAACATCTCTTTTATGCTCTTTCTTGTCTTTTTTTTTTTATTGTCTTAACGTCTTTTACAGATAAAGATAAGACTTTGATCCAGGGAGGCATAAGCAAATAGCATCTCTCCAATTTCCCTTTCTTGAATTTCCCTTTCTTGAGACTGTTATCCAGGGAGGCACAAGCAAATAGCCTCTGCTTAACTTCTCTTACTCGAGAAAGTGCGAGTTACTGATGCTGGGCTTAGAGGGCAAGAAATGCAGGCAGCCTCTCACTTTGACTACCAGGAGCAAACAGTGTTTGCATGTCTGTAGGCAGCGGTAAGAGACGACTTTTCAAACCTCCTCATGCTAAGATAGTAGCCAAAAGCAGTATGAGGATATATCTTCTCTGACTGTTTCAGTGGACTTTGAATCAGAGAGATGGACCACATGTCCATATGGAGCACCCACAGCACAACACAGCAGTGCTATCCCCACCTGTTCTAATCTTGGGGCTTTCCCAACATCCATCAGGCGGCCAGTAAAGAGATCTTGCCTTCCTGAGAGCCGCACAGCACACCTTTCCGAAAGCTTTCTTTCTCGGCAGCTACTCCCAGGGCTGGTTCTTTTGTCATTGGGTTTCTAATTTCACTTAACCTCCCAGCTACCCAGAGCTTTACCTCGCTGTGGTCTCTGAGACGAGTTCACTAGTTTTTCATCACAATCACTCACTTTCATACAGCCAGTCCTTCCCCCTAACCAGACAATCGTTTGGAGATATAGGACTATTTGAACCCAAACTTTAGGAGCAAGCTCTGCCAAGAATGTTCCTTTAGGTAAACATGACCGCCCTTCAGATTCTGCTAGCAGCTGTTACAAGAGAACAGAGGTCCTCATGCAGCAGGAGAGGACAAGCTTGTGTTTTGACTCCCCTGGCAAATGATGGAAATAGGGGTTTGATGTGTTGTGAAGAATGTGTTGGGTGGGTTTCTTTCAGTTCAGCTGCAAACTAATGACTAAAGTGGTAGTTTACAAGCCCTCCAAAGCTGAGTGCATGAAACATTTCTCAAAAAGAGCATATAAAAAAGCATCATATTTATCTCATGGAGTTATAATGTGGGCAGTAATTATCAAGAACCTTCCTCTCTCATTCCATGCACAATTCTTTCCAGTCTCTGCTACATGGTATATCAACAATCCCTTTTTATCCAAAGCAGTGGTAAGGCATGCTTCAAAACAGTGCATTTTTTAAGGCTTTGTGTGACCTTTTCATTCTGTTGGCCTTTCCAGAAAAGGATGATGAATACAGTCTAGCTTGTTTGAAAGTTGCAAGTGCTCAACAATGTTTCTGTGGCATGTGGTGGCTACAGAGCCTACTATAAAATACATAGAAGAATGTTTATATGAGAAGTTACAGTGCTGGTAAAACTGGACAGCTGTACCTCTGAAGAAGCCATCTGCAAAGCCACAGCAGGAAAAAAAGCCACATGTTGAATCCAGTTAAAAGCTTTCTGAGACTGCCTTGAGGTCACAACTGCAAGAGTAGGTGTATACCAATACTTTTAGTTTTTGACCTGACTCCTGGACTGCCAACCTGGACACCAAGCAGCCGAGGAGAATGCTGGGGATGTGGCAGTGGGGGGTACTGCCACATCTTCCTGCCCAGTGACCTTCAGAACCAGCAAGTGGTGACTTCTCCCCAGCGCCCACGGTGCAGCAGCCTCTGAGCTAGGGACAGGCTGCTCCTGGTCACCAGACCCCTGGCTGCCTGTAATCCCTCATGACCATTGAAATAGATGCCACATCAGGCTGGGAAACACTGGCATAGCTTGGGACACCACAGTTGTGCAGCCCTGGGTTTTAAGCAAGTGTTTTCTCCTCTTTTGATCAACATCCATGTTCTCCCTTCCTCCTCTACATCTCCTTTCAAGATCTGTTTTTGTTTAACCCTGAAATGTAAAAGGAGTAATCTAGGTTAAAAAAAAACCCAAACCAATGAAAAACACAACAAAGGACCCCCTCCCTGTTCCATCTTCAGACACTTCTGCAGCTGCAAACCAGAGTGTGGTTTTTTCCGTTCAAAGCCACAAATTGGCCTGAATTTGCTAAAATGCTGGGCTGGTGCACATGAAACCTTCAGCATGCCTGTGAACTGCCCTTCAGCTCAAGAAATTCAGAACTGGTCTGTTTATTTCCCCCCAGGAGCCCCCCAAATTTGCTGCCAGTGCTGCCAGTGCTGTTGTGAGCCCCAACACCGCCCCTTCGTGGCTGCAGCTGTCCTTCGTGTGGCTGGGCCAGGGGCCCCTCCAGCTGCCGTCTTGCACACTGAAACTGAAAAGCACTGGCATGTTTACAGAAAGGGGTGGGCTCCCCCTGTCATCCCACCCTCTCCCCTTAAATTCCAGTCTGAGCAGGTCAGACTAAACAGGCTGTGTGTCCTCCAAAACAGACTTTGCCTACACCACTCTGCATCCAAGCCTCAGTCCTGAGTGGAAGGAACTGCAGCTGATCACACAACTCTTTTATGGCATTTTATCAGCTTTCATTTTGATCTCTGAAAATCAAGGTTCTGCTTATGTGTGAGACTACTTTCTCCTCCAGGCAACATGGTACAGCAGCCTCCGTGCACATCTGTGTGGGGCAAGGAGAGAGGCAGGGATAGAGAAGGGCAAAAGCATCTGCAGCACACCTTTGCACCTCCTTACATTCCTGGCAGGACCATGCCACGCATTAGACCACTTACAGAGCTGCTTTATTCTGCTTTTTGCTGCAGGCAAGAATACTCAGCACACAGCCACCTTCCAGCCTCAGTGTGACTGTCACCCAATCCCTACCTGAAGACTGCTAGAAGTGTGGACAAGAGCCATTTTCCCCACACATCCCTGCCTAGGATCCCATTTTCCCTTCATCGATCCCAGTGTGAGTTGCCAAGGAACACTACCAGCCACTGCCAGGGTGGTAGTAACACGGAGCACTCAATGACTTGTTCAGGATTCCATTTCTCCATTGAAAACTTTCTTCCCCCCCACCCTCACCCCCCGCATCCCCCCCATCCCAAGAAGCTCATGGCTCCTTTATCAGAATCAGTCAGTGCAAACTGCTGGATGACACAAACCAGACGGCCAGCATCCGCTGCAGACTGGGACAGAAGATGGAAGCAAAAGATAATAATGGAGCACAGCTGGCTGATAAGCATGTTTAAATTTTGCAGAGATTAGCTGTGAGAACAGGAAGGAGTTCTTTCTCTCCCTTCTGTTTGTTTAGCTTTCTTTAATTGTTTACTTTTAGGATGAAAAACATGCCCATGCAGAATTATCAAGCAAGTCAAAGCAAGGCAGAGGGAGAAACTTGTCTCATTAGAAACATGAAAGCCCCGTCACAGCCAAAAGAAAGCAGGACTGTCCATTCTGCAGAGCCACGTAAGCTGGCGAGGAGCTGGCTGTCCTCAGCAGAGCCGGCTGCGAGCGAGGCCGGCGCGGAGCGGAGCGGAGCGGAGCGCTCAGCCCCTGGGTCCGCCTGGCTCCCCTGGCTCCGCGACAGGGCGCGGGAGCGAGCAGGGCTGCACAGGCGCCTGCTCACTCGCTGAGGGGATGGATACGGCTGAGCTGCCGGGTTTCGCAGCTCCTCTCACACGGCAAAACCCTTCCCTTATTTATCTGGGCTGTCAGAGAGCACGCTCTAAGTACAGGCTATTCAGCTGCAAGCCTCTCCTAAAGCCCGTGAGTGTCTGTGCCTGGCTTCCACAGATGTAAAAACAAGCTCTGGAAAATAAGGCTTTTTGTGAGGGGAACAAGCAAGTAAAACACATTTAAAGGAAGAGTTGCAGTTTAAGTGACTGGCACTGCCGTCACAGGACGAAATGGAAGTTTTCCTCATGTATTTCGCACACAGGAGACACAGGTTGCCACCAGCAGCTAAACTGTCATCATAAAATACAGTATTTCATTGCCCCTCTTCCCCTGCCCACCCTAATTGTGAACCTGCCTCTGCTCAGTTCCCACACGTGCAAACCTGCAGCCCATTCTGTGGATCCCCACTGGTGCGAAAACTTCAGGATCACATCAGTGGTATTATAACATCTCACTCCTCCCTCCTTTCTGACTGACAGCACACAGGAGGTCCTGCATAAAACACTTGTACAAAGATTAGGCCAGAAACTCTATCCAAGCTTCCTGTTCGCACCTGGTAATGCTGCGAATGAAGAAACAGGCCACAGGGTCAGCTGTACTCGGAGTATTTCATGCCACCCTGGAGGAGCAAAGCTGTGGTGGAGCTGGGTTTCCTACAGCTGAGCATCCCGGGGTGCTGCCAAGCAGCCAGAAGTGTGGCATCGTATGTCATCACCCTTTGCTGGAACAGCTGGAGCTTGGGCAATCGTCACACTGTGTGAAAACTTTTTGATCCAGGTCTGTAGGACTAGTCCTTCACTGGTCCCAAGAGGCTGAGACAAAACCAGAGCAGGAGGGTAGTTCTGTGACGCTCCCCTCTTACTTTACATTTAAAGCATGAAAGGGAGAATGAAACAGAGCCAGTGAGGTCAAGCACGCTCTGTCAACAGTCATCTTTACTGGGGAGGGTAGAAAAGTTTTTCTCTGTTTTTCAGAGTATATTAAGAGACCATTGCACTAATATGTGGACAAAGAAAGTACAGCAGATAGAAACAATGTGCTTCTTGTGTTCTGAGTATTGTGGCTCTTTCACACGAGCCATCCTTTTGGACAGCTACACAGGCTTGCTTGCAAGACTGGCAGTGCAGACGTACAGAAACCAGCTGTACTCATAAAGCTTGTTAGTTGTGTTGAAGCCTGACAATCCCCCCGACTCAGCTGAACACCCACCTTCTGCTTTGCCTGTCATTCCTCTTGTTATCACTACAAGAATTTTTGTTTCTCAAACATCTATGAAAAAAGAACTTTTTCTGATTTAAAAACTCACCAAACCCTCCAGAAGCTGATTAATATCTCTGAAAATACTACTGTTTGCTCCTGAAGTCCCTTCAACACAATTATATGAGCTTATGTCAATCCCAGAGGCACTGCAGCCTTCAGAGGGCTGTGCTGCTCGGGCTGTCCCAGCCATGTCTCTGGGTGGGGATCCATGGGGTGGCTGGGTGGGGATCCATGGAGTGTCCAAGTGGTCATGCAAGGGGGGGCCAGTGGAGGTCTGGCTAATGCCAGCACTGCCCCAGCAGTGCACAACTGCCTGGACACTGCCAGCGCTGCAGGAATTCAGCACACTCTTTCTCTGCCTTTGATTGCAGAAACTGATGATTTATTTCAATAGGTAGAGCAACTGAAGCCTCCTAGGTAATTATAATCAGCAGTAAAACACAGTGTTTGCCCTGAGAAGCTTCCTATCTAATTATACATATTACTCCAAAATTATTACAAAGCATTTTTTTCTGTCTGGGTTAATAAACGACAAGTATTTTAATAATCACCTGAAGTACACATCAAAGATTTTAAATGTCAGAAAGAACTTCAGGTGCTTTCTAAGTGCCTATTCTCTTTAAAATCGTGCTTTTATGACAGCTCATGTGAGACAGAAATACAAATGCACTGTATATATAATTTGAAGGTCTGCATATCCCCTGTGTGTGTTTTCACATTTCTAGATTTAAAAAGATAAAACAGAATGAATCAAATTCACACACTGGTGGTACTTGAGTGCTTTGCTGCAGCAGCTGCCTCAGAACCCAGAATATATCAATTCGCCAGCACGGACTGACCTTTCTCTTTTCTGGTAGTGGGGATGGGATGGGAGGAGCATGTTTGAGGTGCCAAAGGTGAAGGATAGGCATTGATGCACGAAAAGAAAGCTTAGCTTTAATCCAGAAAAGCACCAACGTGGCTGCTGTGAGACCTGGTTTACTGCCTTCATACAGTGTGTGCTTCCACATAGGAGAAACAGCAATAGGAGCACTGATCTGCACCCCAGCATTCGGGAAACAGGTAACTAGACTGGCCAGATAATGAGGTACAGTGCCTAATCATTGTAATTTTTTTCACTGTTTTTAAATAGGTCACCTCTTTCCTCTCTGACTCTGAATCGAATTTTCCTCTGTGCTGACTTCGAAGCATGTGACTCCTCGACGCTGTAAAAGAGAAAGCAGCAGCAGCAGACCCTTGGGGAATAGAGATATTACAGCAGCCACGCAGCACATTTCTGCATTCAGAAAAGCTTTAGCATTGGGTCAGGCAACACTACTAAGCAAGGACAGATGAATTTTTTTTCATGTTGTCAGAAGAAAATGTGGAACTGATAAGAAACACCTGTGGAAATGGAAAGCCATCTCAGAACCCAGGGTTTGTTTAGATGATAAAGAGATAAAATCTGAAGGCATGTATTGCAAGGGAAGATAATCTTTAACAGAACGTCTGTTTTGAAAAAAAAAAAAAAGAAAGAAAGGAGTGGTACGTTTCAGGTAATTGGCTTTCTGTGCAAAGAAAGGTCCTTGAGGATCATAAGGCAACATTGGTGCAATACGTAAAACTATATGAGGTTCACGGATGATGTTCATTCATTTTTCTTCATGGAAGCATGATGCCATTTACATTTTATTTGCATCTTGTAAATATTTTCTTAGAACCCCAGCAGGACACTGGAAAGCATAAAAGCATACATTACCAGCTGAACATATGTAACCAGAGTTTTCTCTTTGCTTGCAGCTTAGCCTGTTCCATGTGCTCTGATTTAAAGCCCTGCAATATACTTACCACATAGGAATTCTGTTTAGCTACATTTAACATTTTTGAGGGAAGGTTTGTCAGATCATTTGTTTTACTTAATGCATACGTATTTTCATGCCTTTGTCCTGCTTGATGCGAAATAAGCATTTTTTAAAGGAAGTCAATCTTGATATTTCTTTTCATAGTCTGGAAAGGATGCAGCATTTAAATACTGAGAAATGTGCAGCACTGTGTGGATTTAATGGAAACATTGCCACGATTCTACACTTATGTTGTGGCACTAAATCAGTCAGAAGACAGAGGCAAACCGCCAGTGTGTGCAATGCCCAGAGGAGGAGGCAGTTTCAGTAATAATTTTAGAGACTGTAAAGTGACTCTAAAATGGAAATCTCAGCAGCAGCTCTAGGAGGGCTCAGCTGCACAAGATGCACAAGCGCATGCCCAGCTTTAAACACACAAGTAGCTCCAAAATCAATGAGACCACCCACAGGTTTACAACCCTTTGAAGAACTGAGCCCTTAATTGCTCAGTAACTGCTGCAAAAAGACGTCAAGTTTCCTTTGTCTTACTTATTATTAAAAAGAGCTTTGCCAACATAAAACACTGGAGGAGCCCAACCCAAACCAAATGGATAAAGTGAGGAGCCAAAGCAGCCTTGCAGAACGGCTGCTTCTTGCTAAAATTCTCCTGTTTCAGCTCAGGATGAGTTGCTCCTCCTGTCGTGGTCCACACTCAGCAACATTTTAGGCAGGACCACTAAACTACAGTTGCTTCCGCCTTTGGATGATGAGCAGTTGACAAGCTCAGAAGGTTTGGCGATTATTTTCTTGGTACACAAAGTCCTCCTCAACAACCCTCTGTTAGAAAGGAATATTACTTCTGTAACAAATCTTTTTAAGACCTACTTGGGATGCCAAGTTTCTTTGTCTGCCAGGGCGTTTCTACAGCTTCGCACACTCTGTTACATATGAGGCACATGAACTTTAATGAGCTGATCCTTTTGCAGCGCGCGAGGCAGGGAAGTGTTAATATCTCTGCTCTACAGAGACAACTGATCTGCAAGGGGTCAGAAACCTCAGCTGCAGAAAATCCGGAAAGCTAAGCTAACTTTATTGGAGCTGTGCTGATTTATACCAGCTGAACATATGGCCTCAGAAGATTAAGTAGTCTGTGTGAGAAATCTGTGGCACATCTGGGACACTCCAGGCTCTGAGTCACAAGATCATCCTTCCTGCCCATAACAATTGCAAACATGCCTCTACTACACAGGAGCCTCTGCAAACTTTTTTGTTAACCTCCTGGCAAAGCAATAATGAAATTGTTTGAATGACTGAGCCCAGGGAAATTTGGGGTTAGCTTACGCTGTTAGCAAAACCACTTTCTCCGATTACTTTGTGCATTACACTATTTTATACAGGTAAGCCAAAGCTACATAAAATATTGGATTATTGTACTTGCAGTCATATTCTGAACAGAGACATAGCAGAAGGAATTTGCAGTCCAACATGGGGGAAGAGTCTGTCAAAATCTTACACAATGGGATCTGGGTTTTCTTCTGGCCTCAATCCTGTGCCATACTGGACATGAGTAGCTGAGGACCAACGTGTCACTGCAGAGATGATTCCCTGTCTATACTGTTTTTACCATCAAGGGGTTTATGTCAGGGTAATGGCATAAACATTTCCCTCGCTGTCTTTTGCCCAGGCAATATGGAATTTCTGGAAATACAAGAGATCTAAATAAAGTCACATATACGCTTTCATAGGCTGCTAAAGCATGATCGTTTTGTAACTGGGACAGGTATCTCAGCCACAGCAATATTTGGTTAACTATAGCTCCAGAACAGAAAAAAAAAAATCAAGACTCAAGCCAAAAAAAGTTTAAATCTTATTCAAATAGGTTATAAAAAAATAATAATAACAAAAATTGAAGCAAAGCCTGCACAGTTTGTGGGGAAAAGAGAGGTGAAGCTCTTCACCTGCAGGCTACAGTTATGTTTGGGCTACTGTGATACTCCAGGCTCGGATCCAAAATGATACATTGTAAACTGTTCACAACGTTCATGTTACAGTGATAATTTCAGATAATGGTACTGGTGAGAAAGGTAATGGCATCCCTCGGTCAAAAGAAACAGAACGATTCAATGAAAACTCATTAAGAGCTTGATTTATTACTGCAATAATTAGTAAAAGGTTTCATATTGAGGAGAATAGTTTTGGAAATGACATAAAAAATAGACATTGAAGAATAAGCAACACTGCACAGAATTTCTAATTACCAAGGGGAAAAGTACTGAAAGAATTGAACTGAATTTAAACAAGGACCAAAAAAAGAAAAGAAAAAGGAAAAAAAAAGAGAGAGAAAAAGAAAGAAAGAACAAATACATACCCTAGTCTGGAAAATTAATGAAAAATGTAATCAAATTACTCCAGAAGTTAAAAACAGAAAACCACTCCACCAGTTTTCAGAAAAATATGACGCACAGCAAAACTTTTAGAGGATAAATAACATATTCTGTGAGCAATATTTATCCTAACCTTAAAAATATTTATTTTAGAAGGGTTTATTTTTCAACACACTTTGTTAAGCTACCTGATGAAAAGGGGTAAACATTAAATCACCCACAATAAGCAGGGAAAAAAATGGAGAAAAGTTGTCTTAGCATCCATTTTCTGCCTGTTATTCAACAACGAAGCAACGTCTGTAAGCAGTTTCTCGAGCGCTCTGTGTGACCCAGCACCACCACCTGCTGTTTGGGAAGGAAGACTCAATTCCCCTCGTCTTACACATTAAATCTCCAGTACCACGCAGGCGAAGAGAAAGCATTCATTTCAAAAATTAGAAGATGAGGAGGAAGACAAGGAAACAGCAAAAGAAAGCAAACTCCCACCACCCACAGCAATGTGTGGGAGAGGCAGCTCTGCCCATTTAAACCACAGGGTGATCCTTCCTCAGAAATGGGGTGAAGGAGCTTAGCTGGTCGTTACAGCCATAACAGCAGGCTCTTCTGCTCTCTCGGCAAGGGCTTCACACAAAACCTTTAAAAACTTCGGCACTGCATATGACTTGCCTCAAGTGTGCTGCCTGTCTTCCCCCAGACCCTGAAGCTCATTGAAAAAGAGGTTATGTTGGCTGCATTTTGGCTCTTCAGCTATTGGGGGCTGCTGAAATTTCCTTGCATGATGCTTTCTCGGTGAAGGTCAATTGAATACAGGTCTCCCAGGTTTATACATGTGGAACATAGTAATATCCAAAGCTTTTCCTTTAAAAAACCCAGTGAGAAAGTCCCTCATTCCTTCCAATGGATGTGATAGAAAAGCAAGCCTGTGTCATTTCCTTTTAATTAGTAATGGACCAAAAAGAAAGAAAAATGTAGCTAAGGATGCCCTAAGAAAGCTAAAAGAATATATTCAATACCAACCTGCTGCCTGCATCTGAAAATGCAGCTAAAAGCTGTGTCAGCTGCACCTGAGAATTTGACCCAACTCCGCACTGCGGGAATAACTGAATTACAACCGATGGGAACAGCCGTGGGGGAGCCACGCTCCACTCGCACTGTTAAATGACAGCCCAAAAGCTGCCTGGTTTTCCTTTTCTCCACCAGCTTTCCCTTTAGACAGGTAAATCTCAAGCTTGGCCTATCTGCATATCTAATTCTTCCCAGGACCAGTGCTCTGTCCTATATCTTGTGCAGACGAGCATGGAGTTTAAAAGGGCATGTCACTGATTAATGGCCAATGGTGCAGCTCCTAACAGATAGTGAAATATCCCCCAGCTGCTAATCAGTGCTGTCAACAAACTGTGATGTTAAGCACGTGCATTTCTGTGGTACAAGGCTCGTGAAGCTCCAGGGTCTGGCTGTAAATTCTCATTTACGCCAAAGAGGAAAGGGTCTAGGGGGATGAGGGGTGTGCGTGGATCGGTTTTTGTTGGGTTTTTGTTGCTTTTGCTTCTTTCCCAAATGAGAATTCATTCATGCTTTAAGGCTGCTCTTTCTGCATTGTCTGTTTCCATTCAGCTCCTAAGTTGAGGTGATGAGGTTTTAGTTTATTTGCATGCCCAGTGCACACCTGGGAGCTGTAGAACTAAGCTTATTATCAGGTTGATGCAGGTTACATGTTTATCCTCTCTGGGTCTGGAATCCCAGAGCTGTTGCATGAAGCACAGTGCAGCCTGATTACTTCAAAACATCCAGACCTTGGAGGTTCCAGTTTGCAATTTCTGCCACCCCTTATTTCCTTGCTCGCTTAAACCATTAAAAGAGCTCATGGCAATTTTAAAACGAGAGGGGGTTTTGCGTTACTATAATTTCGATTTTGTTTGTTTGTGTGTTTGATTGACTGATTGAACAGGGGGGTTTTTATGCAAAATGGAAGAAATATATCCTCTGTATCAACAGAGCTAAAGGTTCTTGAGCTTGGAGCTGGAGCAGGTGGACAGAGCTGGGGGAGCAGGGACACAGGACACTGCCTGCCCCACCACTGCGGAGGTCAGCCAGAAACCTAGAAAAGGCAGAGAAGCAAATATCAGACACGTGAGCTGGAGTCGCATTTTCAGCCTTTTTTCTGTGCCTGTCTCTGCAGCAGGGATGCACTGTGAACGCAGCCTGCCACAGCAGCCATTGGAGTTAGGTGGGGAAGGCTTTATTTCCATCCACCTAATAGCTGAGCTATGGATCAAAAAAGGATTGCTTCCCTCAAACACTGATTCACGAACACCTGAGCCGCTGCTCACCTTCATTAACTCCAGGGGCTTCTAGAAAGTGATCAGTTTTTAAGTACTAACCTGTTTATTTTGGCTGAAAAAGAGCTGAAGGGAAGTGCTTTTAAATGTAGGTGCCCCTGTGCTGCTGTTCAAGTGCCCTGAGTTTGGAGGCTACGTCACTACTGGCATCTCAATAACTATGGGATCAGAGAGAACACATAGATGTTGAAACTGTCACGTGTGTAAAATGAATATGAAACTAATATCTAAAAACATATCTGAATTTTAGTAAGAGCTAAATGAATGCAGCAGAAGTCTGAAATATTTCCTGGAATTATCCTTACCCTAGCAATGGATTTTTGTAGTGGGAAAACTGCAACGTAACTCAGAAAATATAGACCACTGATAAACTCTGATGGACCCCTGAAATGACATAATACAGCACTAAACTTATCAGTGACTTTTAATCTGGGTATGCTGGGAATTCCCCTTTTGACATGCTTAAGATTTCTTAAAAAACAGGTAATCTTTTAACTGCAGATATGCAAACTGTCAATTGCAAAACATGGACCATAAACATAGCAGAGTTCTTACTTCACTGAGCAATCAAAAGATCAAGGTGTTTTCATTTTAGTTACCTTAAGAAAACTGAGTATCAGAGATCTGTAAAAACACTATTCCTAAATATTCTAAAAGAAATCTGGTGTTCTCCTACTCTTTTGCCTGAGATTAACTATATTTATTTAAACTGTTTATTACTGAATCAGCAGAGGTCAAAAGCTCAGACCTATACATCCTTTCTACCTAAAGGACATTCCACTCTGATGTCTCTATGTTCTCTTCATCTCCTTTTCAATATATTTTTAATAATACTGGACTTCCTGAGAGCCTTGCAGGCATCTAAGTGCACGTACCCCAACACTACCCAGGTTTATCTGGTTATTCACTAACCATGCAAGAGGAAGATGGCTCTCAACATTATGACTGCCAGTGAAAAAGTCTGGTGGCATAGACTAAAAATAAGTATTAAGAGAAAAAAAGATAATAATGTGATCAGAAGTGGGTGATTAATTTCTGATCACTTGTTATGACCTAAATCTAAGGGAAACGGACCTTGCAGGCCCGTAAATCTTCCATACTATGTAGAGTATACTTTTATTTCAGAGATCAATCTAAGTGAGATTTTCTAGTTTCAGAAATGCCACTTGCCTCATTAAATCCTTCTCCTTTTATCAAGCCTGAGCTCTTTCAGAGATAAGTGCAGATTCTGAGGTACTGCAGTGAGCAAAACTCTGCCAAGTTCAAGTTTTCCAGTTTAATCATGTTACCAAAAACTGCTTTCTTAATGCCCTTCTCAGTAATTTGATTGTGACTAAGATCAAGCTTTTCTAGCTCTGACAGCTCACTGAAGACATCAGTAGGAATTACTATTATTTTACTGGATGCTAAATATAATTCCTTAAGGGCAAGGGGGAGAAAAGAGGGAATGAATGCTCCTCAGTTGACTGAAGTTCATCATGTGCAAAGATGCTACGGAGTCAAACTTCACACTGGGGAAGGGTTGGAGGGTTACCCTGCTGCTGGGGAGGCTCAGCACTGACAGACCCCTGTGCCAATCCAGGATGGTTCAGGTGCCCCAGCTCCACCAGGGCACATCTGCTGGGATGCTCCTAAGATTATTGTCAACCTCAGAAAGACACATGAGCCCTTGCAAGCCTTCATAGCCTTCTTTTAGAGCCATCCCTGAGTTGCTTGTTCTTCAGAACTGAGAAACCTGGTAACAAAAATACCCTCAGAATGAATTCAGACCCAGCTGAACGAATTTTACCCTTTTATTTGTAAGTTGTAAACATCTAACACCAAAGGGAATTCCTTCAGGCTCATCTGATAGTCTTTCGCCTGAGAACTAAACCATTCTGAAAATAAGATGAGAATAGTGCAACTATCACTCTTTTCAGCCAAAGAAGAGTTTAAAAGCACTTTGTGTATAAATTCCTTTCTAATATCCTGCATTAGTTATATTGCTGTAATAATAGTTGTAATAGATATATGATCATTTACTTCTCTGTATCTGTATTTGAATATAAAATTGTTAGTGTTTAAGTTAGAGCACTAGTCCTCTGTCCTCAATATCTTTTCTGGCCTATTTTCTGTAGGGTTGCATAATTTAACTTGAGTTCCTTCTCTTGTTTGAGTGTCTATGATGTGTGCTCTGACAACAGTATCCCTCTCTAAGGCTTTTTTTTGAGCATCTGCTTTCTACATCTTCACAATTTTTTTCAAGAAAGGGTAAAATAATAAGTCATGCTCTGATGTGTGCTGATGCACAATTTGCTCATTTGGTAATCCCATGCATGTGATAAATAACCACAAAGGAACTTAATATTAATGCGCCTCTAATTATTTATATCCTCTGACTGACTCGTTATTTGCCTGAGTTTCCAGCATACGTCATCACGTACAGCTACACACCTTACGACAATCATTTCTAAAGAGCTTACCCTCCAAATGTAACTAGACAACTTCAGCTGGGGGGCTCAGCTGCCAGAGCAGGCACACTGGAGGGCAAGAGTCATCCTCAAAACAGGCTCTTGATCTGATCATCTCATTTGCCACATCCTTATAGCATTACTGCTTTTTAAAAAAAATATTATTCCTCTGCCTTTCACACCCTTTGCTAGCTTTCTGCTTGCTTCTGAGCTCCTTGTATTTGCTTTTTGCTGTTTTAAGAGTTTTTATAGACCATACAGCCTTTTCTTTTGTATTTTCTTGTTAACTTTTCCTTTTCTTCCCCCACATACTAGAAGGAGTATTAGTGACCCTTCTCCAGACACTTTCTGGACTAACAGTACAGCGCTCTGGCTGGAGAGAACACGCACCCTTGTTTGATTTGTGACTCACACTCCTGCCAGGGCGAAGGTGCCTCTGCCTGCCCGTGGAGATGCTGGGAAAGATGAACCACCAGGCTGTAGTCAGTAGAACTGGATGTCAGTACTGGATGTCAGTAGTGATGCTGCTGCCCAAGAGACTGGCCTTGATCTCTGCAGGGACGCCTGTGAGGTGCAGCAGCAAATGAAAGATCTCTCATCTACACACAGGTTTTGCCCTCCAGCTCTTCTCCAGCTGCTGGCTTAACTGTGAATTTCAAGACTGAATCAGTCCTAATATGTTTCAAAGGCAAAGATGCATTTTTAAACTTCTTGTTGAACTTATGAGCCAATTTGAATATTTTCACTGCAATTTTTCCTGTTCCTCATCCTTTATTTCTGTTAAGGTAAAGACACAAATATTTCTGGAAAAAAAGACATGAATACATAAAATTATAAACTACACAGTCTATTAGCATAAAAGTCTGTTAATAAAATTTTTAAATTACATAAATTCAAAAAACTTTGATTGATACTCTTGCTTCTTTTCTGATTTATAACAACCCTGCGGACCTGGATCTTCTGGTGAAAGAGAATGTAATTTCTTCTTCCATTATAAATGCTTGAGGATATTGAAGATATAAAATACATTTGTTGCATTTCAACATGGGTCTGTATAATATTGCTCTTTGAAATGTTGTATTTAACCTGCCTTTTAGCATACTATAAAGTAATTTCAGTACCTTTAGGTATAATGTGACTTCCTGTGTCATACAGGGAATACATATTGCTAGGAGAGGTTTATAATTATCAAAACCTTGTCATATGAAAATAGTTTATACAGATCTGTTGGAACTATGCTTTTTAAATAATGAATTTTTGTCTGTCTACTCCAGGAAAGTAGAAAAAAATGGAATATTTATGACAGGCAGTTATTTACATCCCTAAAATTATAATGAATTAATTTCTGAAATTGTAACATTCTTTCCTATCTCTTTGTCTATTCATCCATTTTCCAACAGACAGTTCACTAAGCTATCACGTTTCAAGAATTATCCTGTTTTATCTCCTGATACTTCTGAAAATACCCTCATCCCAGGTATTCAGATAGAAAATCTAAGCTTACTTAAAGCTCACAGTCACTTGTGCTGCTGAGAGGAAGAGAAGTGATTTAACCATAATGATCATCGTCCCCATTGGCTCAAGGAAAGTTTCTATCCTTTGCTGAAACGGACATTAAAAAGAAAAAAAAGTTGAAATAGCTAGCAATTAAATGGAAAACAAAATGAAAATATGTCTTGCAACATCCCTTTGGTTCTATTCTTGCTTACACCCTGCGAGTATAATCCCCCACAGCCTTTCATTTGAACACAGAGGTCACCTGCGTCCCCAGTGAGGTCTCTGCACAGCCCTCTGCCCCACAGGCAGCAGTAAAGGGCATCCTGTGGCCTCCAGTGCCTCAGGCTACCTTTCCCAAATGGAGTGCTTGCCTGGAAATGTCTTGTGTTAATGCTGGCTTGGAAGATATTTAAAAGTGACCTGAAGAAGGGTTAGAGACTTCATTAAGGGGCAAGGCTGATGCCACCTGACGATGATCCCTTTGTAAGGGGTATGTTTGACAGTGACAGGAGTCCCTGCAAGGCTTGTTATTACTTCATTATCGTAGTCTTGAAGAGAATTTGACAGGAATTAACCTCTAATGCAATATCTTAACTTCCCCTGCCAGGTTGCCTCCAACTCTGCCGGACAAGGCCCTTTGGTACTTGCCATAGACCCTGCTGCCTGCAGCCACAGGCAATACTCCAAAGCCCCTTCCTGATAAACTTTCCATTTTTCTCCCATTATGTAAGTTTAGCTTTCCTTAGCATGCTCAGCTTCTTCCCAAGCCACAGGTCTCCTCTGATAAACCTGCTTTCACCCAATGCTACTCCAGTAGAACATTTTCAGCTCTCCATTCTCCTGCAGAACTTTGATCAGCCCATTGCTGAGCACAAGATACAAGATGTAAAAGGAAGTTTAAACTGCACTGTGATCTTTGCAGCCTCCTCCCCTCGTGAGAGCCCTGTCAGGGTTTCTTTGCCTCATCCAGCTGCTGATATTTTAATGAAAATTTAAGAACTTGGATTTTTGTTCTCTATCAAACTTGAATGAACTTGGGCAATGGAATCAGGACAGACAGGACTATGACTGAGTAACCTTAGTTTGTTTTCTTTTTATAACAGGGTGAAAGTAGGATGAAAGTAACTTAAAAATAGTGTGCACTCTTATTAGTTTATGTAGTGCACCATAGCAGAAGTTTTCATCCTTTTAGAATTATCTGAATTTTCCAAGGCAAGACCTCACAAACGAGAATAAAGTAAAACTTTGGATGTCTATAGCAAGTCAAATATTTTGAATCTATAATTAATGGAGAAAATTAAATTCCTTTAAAGAACTTATTTATCCCATTTTAAAAAATAGATTAAGACATGGGATTTCCAACCAAATACAAAATTAACTGCAAAACTTCAAGTTTTCCTACCATCGTTTTATTTTGCAAACTCTCTCCTTTAAATACAACAAAGGTAAGGTTAGGCTTTCTCAACACTCTAGAAGTCATATTGCTTCTAAGGAAACAAATACTATTAAAATAGCAGACTATTCACTTTTCAATTAATAAAAAGTAATATTCTCATTTATAAGTAAGAGGAAGGGTTATTTTGTTAGCAAGTGTGAAAATCAGATGGATTTTCACTGACAGTTTTCATTATTTTAATCTAAGATATGTATTTCTGGCTGTGCAGTAATGCCTAATGATTATGTCAAAAAGATTTCTGACCACTACATTTTTGTATAGATCTCTCATCACCCTGCTCTGATGTGCGACTCTATTTTATGTATCTGGCTCGAGCATTTTTTGATACAGTAATTTACATGACCATGAAGAAGAAGAGAGCCCACAAATATTTGCATTTTCAGAATGCCTGAGCTTTTTCAGCAGTAGTTTCAGCAACAGGATCCCAGTTTGGCGAGCGGGCTGTGCCCAGCATGTGCTGCACCCAGGGGCAGTGCGGGAGCTGCCAGTGCTGTGACACCGACCCTGCCGCTCCCCGCTGCGCGCCCAGCGGTGCCACATCTGTGCTGCCGAGAACACCCGAAACGGGCTCTGAAACGCTTCCTCTGAAGCCCTCAGAAGGCTTCAGGAAGGCTGGGCAGAGCAATGCTTTGCCAGGGAGATTTCCACTTAGATTCAACAGCACCTAAATGTTTATATTAAGATGGATTGAGGATGGTTTTGCAACGAAAGCAGAGGCTGGGGAGTCATCCCTGGGTGCTGTCACAACCCTGCCAGAGGCTTTCTGTGAAACTATAAAACTACAGAATCTTTTAGATTCCAACTGCTAACCCAGCATTGCCACGTCCACAACTAAATCTTGTCCTTAAGCACCATATCCAAACATCTTTCAAATACTTCCAGGGATGGTGCCTCAACAATTTCTCTGGGCAGCCTGTTCCAGGGCTTGAGAGCCCTTTGGGAGATGAAATTTTTCTTAATATGCAATTGAAACCTTGCCTGGTGCAACTGGAGAGTTCTGCTCCCCACTCATGGAGCAATAACTCCACAAGCACATATAGGAACCTCCTCAGACCCAGAGGTACCAGCGGGGTTGGATACAGGTGACAGAGCCAAGCCAGGGGTCAAAGCCACTTGATTTCTTTACCTCTAAACCTGAGATATAACTGTCCAGCTTGTCATTTTTACAGCTTAATTCTTTAGTACTTGCAAACTGTTCTGGGATGTCTGACCTGAAGGTCTGTACTAGTGCTTTGATTTCTGAACCATCTCGGCACAGATTGTCATTGAATTAAACAAACAAACAAAAAAAATAAAGGAAAGAACAAAGTCTTCATCAATTGCATATCTCCACTAAACCCCCCCTTCAACATTTTATTGATTGAATGAAATATTTAGAAAGCAATTATATGACTACTTAAACAGTTTTGGGTTTAGAGAGGCAAAATTAAAATGCAGCAAACATTTTCCTCCTGAATACTTGAAATAGGAGGGATTGCTTCAAGGCTTTACATTACAATTATTCCACTGTGAATTATTTTTATAATTATTTCCACTCCAACTATGTGCTGACATCTACATATTATGTTATAGGTTTCAGCATGTTCCCAGCTCTGACTGTGTTTTGCACTGTAGGCTAAATTCTTGTGTTATTACTGGTGTTATTTTTCTAATGTGTCTCTCTGAACTGTCCACATGGAAAACATTCTGGCCTGATGATATGCTTTGTTGGGATTGCAACTGGATCAATTAATAATGGTCAGTGATCAGAAGCACCTCTCAGCTAGGTTACGTAGTTTAATATGACAGCGTAATTCTTTTGTCTTCTTTGACAAGTCACCTGTCCCTAGAATGACACAGTTCATGAGAATGACTGAAAGACCTGAGCATCACTTTTTCTAGGAGCAGACTCAAAAGGATCAGTCTGGTGAGAAATGCTTAGTTGACATGATCACAAATGAGTCACAGAAATGGAGAAAAAAAAGGTGATAAAAAACCCCAAACACTTTTTCTGTACCCGAAGTACTGTGTCCAGCTCTGAGCCCCTCATTACAAGAGGGACATGGAGGTGCTGGAGCATATCCAGAGAAGGACAACAAAGCTGGGGAAGGCAACCAACAACAAGACAAGAGGAAATGGCCTCAAACTGCACCAGGGGAGGTTCAGGTCGGACATCAAGAAGAATTTCTTCACAGAAAGTGTGGTTAATCATTGGAATGGGCTGCCCAGGGAAGCAGTAGAGCCACCATCCCTGGAAGTGTTCAAGAAATGACATGGCAGGGCACAAGACAGAGGCTGATAACATCAATACAGAGATCAGCCAAGTGGTTGATGGTGCTAGGATGAAGTTTTGACAGTCTGGTGTCAGTTCACTAAGGTTGATCACACACCTGGATTAAGCAGTATCACTTTCCTCTGGTACCTCAAAAGCTGCTGACTTAAAAGTGCAGGCAGAGCTGCATAGAGGGTCTTGAGCCACTGCTGAAGGCTGAAGGTGTAAAAAATCACCTAGGAAAGCTAAGGAAGTTGGGGTAATTAGTGCTTTGAGAGCTTTTGCTCAGCTTTGCAGGGGCTCTTCTACAAGCAGCAAATGGAGGAAGGAGGACAAAGATGAGGGCAAGGGCTAGCGACCATGAACAACCACAACTTCATCTTGACAAAGGTTCTGTCAGGGATTTTTCAGCAGAATACCTCCCATAAAGTTAATGAGCAACTTCAGTGCAATTTACACGGACTGAACTATATCGCTGAAAAGGAACTCACAGAAAAAATTATTTCTGACCCAGCACTCCGTTTGTTTGGAGCATTGTGTTTCCAAGGAGACGAGTGGGATGCTAGACATGGGTTTTCTGCTGATTTTCCTTGAAACTTAATTTTTGGCTCAGATCAAGATGCAGTTGAATGAATCAGAGATTAGTCAATATGTGTAGTTTGGTGTTGAAATTTCCAGAGCATTCCTTCTAAAAGCAGCCCTTCAGAATTTTGTTTATTTGGATAAAGTGCTAAGGTAAATCATATCCTCACATTTTAAGTCAAACACCTAAGGCTTACTAGTTGAAAAAAAGAGCTGGAAAAAGAGCATGGGCTACAACTTCTTACTTGATTGGTTTTCCTTCTGTCAGCCACCTGTTGCCTCCGAAATCTGAATCATTTTCCCTGAATATTTAAAATACATCTATATTACTGCACAGCACACAATCAGACTCAGAAGGGGAGCAGAACCAAAGGTACCCTGGCAATCACTTGTGATAGCCAACACACATTGAGCTGTTAACACTGCTGCTACCTGAGTCTCGACTTCAGGTCACTGAAGGGGTGCGAGAAGTTGTGAGTGGTTACAGATGATGCTGCTTATCTCACCACCAAAACACTCAAAGCATATCTGCTTGCCAAGATAATAGCATTTCCCATTCCCATCTCACAATTTCCTGTTGTCTTACCATCTGGAAACACAGTTGAGGTATCAGTGTTTGTGATGCTGCTTCTCTAGTGAAAGGAAGCCAAAGATGGAGCCAGGAGCCACAAAACGTCCTACTCCAAAGCTCTAGAGTATTGAGTAAAACTAATTTTGCAGCCCATTTATCAGCTAGGGAAATTATGTCCCTGTTCCCAGACTTGATCCAAGTGCCTACAGAGACATAGCGAAAAGCAAAGCTTACTGTTCAAAAGTTGTTGCAGAGTTTCCACCTTGCCTGCCAGTGAGATAGTACTGCACTGTAACTGGAGAGTGCTGCAAAATTCTCTGAGTTGTGAAAAAATTCCAAGTTTCCAAAAAGGACATGCCTTTCCTATTACTTGAGGGAACTTTCGAGCACAGCTATACACCTTCTTTAGGTTATACCCTAGTCTGAAGAAGCACAAAGATTATTTTTCTCTGAGCTGAGGGGCAATACTCTTCCCACATTTATTTTTATGAACTTTGCCACAGTCACAGTAAGAAGTTCCATTTTCATCAATGTTTTTTCATCCTTCCAGGCTATTTCCCCAAGGAATGGAATGCTAACAAACCCCATGTTGTCCATTCCCTTTCACACCTCTGAATTCTAATGCTGTCTTCCAGATGCACAGTTTTTGGACTTTCTGCTGCTCATTTGAACCTCTCCTTCACTTACAAATCCTCCCTCCTTTTGCTTTTCTTCTCTGCTATTGACAATTGCACCCTTTCTTCCTTCTCAGACTTCACATTTCCTGTAATCTTTGATCCTGCCTCCCCCAACCTCTGTGCTATATGGAAGTTCTGGAAAAAAGAATTCTTCAGACACTGTTAAGGTTTCAGTTTGCTGTGTTGTGTTCTTCATTGACACCCTAGGACAATAAATTGCTTATGTTTAGACAACTCTAGCTCTCTGTATCATAAATTTGTTCAGCCCAATTTTGACTGCACTGATGCCAATGCCCTCCAAGCAGCTGAAGCATTCAAACTTCAATCTCAGACTGTCAAATGGGGCAAATTACCCTCCCTACTGACTCTGCTCAACTCAGTCTTTCATGATACTCCCTGCAATAAGTTTAAATTTCTCAAACTTGAAAGTCAGCACGTTGCAGGCCAGCTGCAGTGCTCATAACTGATTCATTCATGCTAGCTTCAAAACTCCTCTTAGTTTCTTATCAAATTTTTTTTTAACTTGTTATCAGGATGTGCTTAAGCCTTACAGTAAAATCATGCCTTACCATTTAGTTGCAACACACAGACTTCTCTCTGGCTTTCAGAAGGGAACTCTCTGACAGATGCAAGCCTTCTGCTTTTCCACATCATGAAGAGTCTCAGATTACACAGTAAGGATTTAAGACCAAGGCTGGGATATAAATCCAAGTCTGCCAGCCTAGAGACTCCAAAACCTTAGTGAGATTCTCTAGCTGAAGTCATCAGCACTCAGGCCCACCTCCCCCACTGATCAGTCCTCAGAGAATAGATTCTTGGCCTCTGCTTGCTCACTTTCCACTCAGTACTGACTACATCATCCTTGTGGGTCACTCAGGAAAATGAAAATAAATACAGTCCATGGCAACCCCTCCTATATCATTCTGTGTCTGCTTTCTGCATCGCAAATGGTGTGTTATGTGGCTTTTTTGCCACAGCTGTTTTTTCTAGCTCTGAATTCTTTATCACTGCACCTATTCTCTCCCATTAGACTAAAGTTTGCATCCAAATGATAAATCTCATAAAATTTTTTCTGAATTTAGCCCTCCTCAGGAGCCAGCTGAGGAGAAATCTACTGTTGACAGAAAGACAGAGACACTGCAGTGCAGCTATACAGGGATGTTTGAGCAGAAGACCACCTGCATTCCACTTTTTGTTACTCACTCTCCCCTTTTTCTGCGCCAATGAGTTGTGTAATCGTGCACATCTGCACAAATACAGCATGCAAAGAGCCCCTGGTTGTCAGTGTCAGCTCGCTCTCTCCTTGTGGTTTTGGCTGCAATGATGTTTGATGATGGACAGAGTCAGCTTTGGATAGAAGGGCTATTTCAGACAACCTTGCATGGAAAGTGTATGCTGTCCATGGGCTTCGAACCAGACAGCTGGACACATGACTGATTTTGCTTTCAGTTCCAAATCTAAAATAATTTTAGAGGTTACACCAGTGACTACAACTCATTTTTCACAAGTGTGAAGAAGTCACTGACATGATGGAAGAAAAACAAAACAGAGGATGACTCAATGCTAATACGAAAAAGAACAGAAAAGTATCTGAAAACTCAAGATTATTTTATCTGTTTCTCTTCTGGGACCTGCACATGTGTGTGCAGTAGGGTGTGATGGGGAGTGGGGGAGAGGGCAAGGATGTCAACATATGGATGAGTCTACTGGGAGCTACCTGTGAAAAGTCAGCATTTCTCTCGTATAGAAGGAAAAGTCCTCGAGAATTAAAGCATGGGAAGGAGACTGGTGACATAAATGGTGCAGAAATATATTCTTATAGATGCCTGCACTGGTATTTGTGAGGGTAGACTGGCCTCAAGATCAGTTTGTTTCCTGGGGACTGGCAGTTTGTTTCTTTCTTTTATAGAAAAGGCTGTATTCTGGAGGTCCAGGAATATTTCTAGCATGTTTATAGAGAAAACTATTATCCCTAGGACCTCTACAGGACTGTGATAGGTGACTCATAAACCACCAGTCTCCAAACTGCAGCTGAAAGCATTGTTCTGTTAAGCTGACAAAAGTGAGTGCTTTTGTGATGCCATGTGATATAGAGAGATTGATGCAAGTTCATACAACCACTCCATTGAAATGATTCAAGTGACTCCTCTTCCTTCTTGAAGGTCTTAGTGGTTTCTTTCCATCTTATGGATAGTGGATGCTATCCATCTTACTCATTTCATCAGAGGTAATGTCCTTCCATTGCTGTCAGTCAGTCACAAATTTTAAAGCAAACATTTTCAGTTTTCTCTGATCTGATCCTTATCCTTGGGAAAAGCTTCCAGTAATCATACATATATGAACAACATTTCCCTTTCCTTTCCTCCTAAAAGCCTACTACCTCTGCTTGGCTTGCTGTGTGCTGAGGCCACTACATATCACATTAACAGGTAAGGTCTTCTTACTTCTTTCCTACAGATATGTTTCTATTTTTCCCTTCACTAGAAACGCCTCTTTTAGTGTACTCTGTGCCTAATGTTGTGGAGACCTGGTGTTTCACACAACATAGAAACACAAATAATTCAAAGAAATGTGTAAGAGTGCATATGTGAGAGTGGTGGAGCACATTCCCCCACATTTCTTGAGTGCAGAGATGAAAAATCTACCAATAGTGCAAAATATGGTATTTAAAATACAGTTTAGTTTTGGTTTTATCTGTCAGACAAAGAAACTGTCCAGAGGTCAAACTTGTTCCACTTGCCAAGTGTCCATCAGTCATGCCAACCACAGAAGAGAGGATGAAAGAATTTCTTTTTCCCCTTTTTTGCTTTACAAGAATACAGAAATTTAACTCAGTTTCTTCCCAAGAAGGTAGCTCATAAGCTTCCTGACAGGAATAAGGACTCTGTTAAATGTTCCTCCGCAGCATGCCAGAGCATCAGAGAGATAGGACTCTTCTTGTTGGAGGGGCCTTATTCTTAAAGTATGCACTCGTAAAAAAATGAGGACTTAACACAATGAACTCCTGTGGCTTAAGAGTTATCTGGAGCTAAAAATGCAAATCACTTCTATCTACTAGACTTTGCTATCAGTTAAAACAGTACACTCACCATTGAGAATACATGTTTGAAGCTTCTTTATTTATCAGGCAAACTACCAGATATATCTGCTGTGATGATGCTAGAAAGCAATACCCTTACAATGGACTTCCTCCCATCTACCAAGTTGAAAGAAGAGAAAAATAAACTAAACTGACCAGCCAAACCAACAATTATTCCTCAAAAAACCCAAAATCACATCATGAATACAAAACATAAACTCCAGGATGACTAATGACTACATACACAGAAACTCATCTGTTAACAATATCAGCTTACAAAATCAACTGGTTTCATGAATGTCAAGACGTGTAGAAGGGATCACACACCAGCACAGCTACTTAAATTTTAAAAACTTGTGCTTCAAGCAGAGAAGTTTTTGATCTATGATTAAAAAAAATATATATATTGGCCATAATACGACTTATTTTTTTTATCAGACCTCAGCACTGCTGACACATTAAATCATCTCTCTTGCACCTATTAGACCTGGAACAAAAAAATACCAGACCCAAGCTTCGGTCCAAACTTTGAGAAATTTAGTTTGAGATAAAGACTGATATTTCACCATTTATAATTATTTTGTTTGTAGGTTTTGGCTTTAGTCTTTATTAACTGAACCAAGAAGTTCTGATTTCACCAAAGTCCCTGTCAAAGTCTATTAAGCATGCCCTTGAGTAGTGATTAAGGACTGCTAAGCTAGTTCATTCTGTCATCCCTTTCAGCCACTCGCTTGATCTCATGGACCCTCTTTGAATTTTTTCTTCATTTACTTTATTTTCATCTTCTTTTTACCACAGTAGAAGATTTATGGATGTCTTACAGAGCTATATTTACGCTTTTTGGCATAACCTTTGTACTGACATCCTGAAGCTTCCCTCCAGGCACAGATTTCAGGTACTATGAATGATCTGAGGAGCCAGTCTAATACAATCTTCCCTTTCTCTTTTCTTCCCACCAACTGACAACTACAAATGGCACCTAAAGAAGTCTACCAAATAATTTCTTTTTTGTCGTTGTTGCTGTTGTTTACTCTTTGCCAAATGTCAAGTCATGACCTTGGATCACGTCTACCGTAGTAAAAACAACCTGAATCTGTAGGATAGAAACTTCAGAAGATAAGTAAAATAAATGAAATAAAGATTATACTGGTTTTCATGGTTTGGAGGGGGTTTGTTTTTTTTTTTTTTTTTTGGTTGGTTGGTTTGTTGGTTGGTTTCTGGCTTTGGTGGTTTTTCTTGTCTGACAAATTCATTTACAAGGTCTTTTTTCTTATATTCCTTCTATATACTCTTGTTCAATGAGACTATCTCAGTTCACAAGAGCTTCAGCTTCTCCCAGGATAATTACTGTGAAAACATTAATGCAAGTACAGTCCTTTTTTAACAACGCCCGTGTAAAACAGGCATTGAGCAGCAATGCCTTGAGCAGCACATATTGTTCTACTCCTTTAAGGTAAAGTCATCAAGTAAGCAACGAGTTCCACTGTGTCTTGGCTTATGTAGCAGGTTGTAAAGAAAAGAGAGGGAGCTGGTGCTGGTGTGTCCTTGGATGGAGATCCCACCGGTTTCCCTGCCAACGCCTTGATCCTGTCAGTTACACCACACCACAGGTGCACGAAAAC
Organism: Oreocharis arfaki; assembly: GCA_013398015.1. Taxonomy (NCBI): domain Eukaryota; kingdom Metazoa; phylum Chordata; class Aves; order Passeriformes; family Paramythiidae; genus Oreocharis; species Oreocharis arfaki. The sequence goes on along the minus strand of VZRR01009797.1, from coordinate 258,664 downwards.
ACAGCCAGTGTCTGGAGCCATTTCAGCACTCAGCATCGCTACATCAATCAACTAGGTCCTTGGAAATATGAAGATGTCATTAAAATACATCAACATATATCCATCCAACTCTGACAAAGAATGTGAAATCTTCTTCCTATCAACGGCACATAATGAATTGAACGTACCCTATACAGGCAGATGGAAAATTAATGAACAACGTGTACATATTTTTAGGGTGGTCTTGAAATTTCTCCAATGTAAAAAGGAACTTCCCAGGAATGAACGGTTACTTTTTCTCCTTTGTGAATAGCTTATCCAGGCAATAGAACCAGGCACAAATTTCCACCAATTTCAAGCAATTCTTCAGCTCACTTTGCTCATTTCTCTTCTAAACTTGCAGGCAACATTTCAGTGATTATGAATTTAGGCTGTATTTCTATCTCGTGTTCTACAGATACAGTGCACAAGTACAACTTCTGTGTGAAACAAGTGCCTGTGAAATCCTCAGGCAAGAAAATCAAGGCTAGAATCACTGATCCAGTAGGAAATTTTGTTTTAAATAGGTTTTTTTTCTCCTACTGCTTTCTAGTAATAAATCACTTTACAGAATACAAGTAAAACAGAGTCAGTACAGAAACCAAAGTGTTATATAAAGTGTTTATATAACACTTTAAACACAGAAAATTTTGATCTATGTATAAGTTTAAATTTTCCAGAAAAAAGCAATTATTTTGGCTGTCATAAACATTATGGTTGCCACATCTCAAAAGACGATTTGCATCTTTATCTCAGTGTTTCAACTTTAACAGACTCTAAGAATCAGAAACGGAATCAAAAATTGTATTGTCTGCATTCAAGTGCTCTCATACTTCATAGAACAGCATTCCATGTTTACTTCTCAATTGAAGGATCACGTGTTCTCCTTTGATTGAGAGAATACTAATCTCTGCTTATGCCACACGACTTGGTCTAGTGCACAAGGCACAGTCTCCTTCACATCATTCCAGACCAAATGCAACAGTTGCTCCACGGCAAAACTGCACAAATTAAAGAAACCACAATAAATTGACTGCATTGTGGGGAGCCCAGAACAGGGAAAAGGAAAACAGGGCCTCAAGTAAATGTTTGCTGAAGTGAATCATCTAAAGGAAGGTATGTCATGCATCTGACTTCAGGAAAAAGAGAGGTCCATAGAAGTCCAACAAAAAAAGTCAACATTTTAGAGCTTCAAATAAACAGCAACTTCTTAATTTTCTCCAAAACAAATACATTTCATTTCACTGTCAACATAAAAAAGACCAGCTCTGTGAATTGGAAAGACTAAAGCACTGCAGCATGGATATTTTGGAGGACTCTCAATTGTTTACTTTGCTTCCTGACACTCTTGCTCCCTTTTCACTGCCTTTTCACAGAGGATATTCATTCCAATGAAATATTAATTTTTGGCCTTTTCCTTTCTTTTCTTAATATTTTTGCTTTAATAAACTCAGTTGTTTTTTGCCATTCAGTGGAAAAATCTCATTTCTACAGCCCCTCGAACCCTTAGGATTAGAGAAGACAAACAAAATCTTTGCTTAGATAGCATGTGGTCCATGATATTTCCCAGCGCATTCTATGCACCTGACCACATAGCTGGCCTTGCCCCATGGAAGGATGGTCCTTCCAGTTGTGGATGTCCTACCACTCCCATTAACCCAAGGTGGAGATGATTCAGGATGGTTCATGTTGACTCACAAGCCCTACTTACCCCCATCTCTCACTGCTATTTAAAAGCCCTCAGTTCTACAGCTTGAAATTAATTTACATCTATGATGATGAAGATTTATAGAAGCACCTTTCATTCCTTCAATGAATAATTTTCTCTAACCAAGGACAAAGGGTGATGTTAAGTAATGCTTGCTTGGACCATCTTCTCCAGAGAGCAAATCTGGACTTGTTTTCTGCTAATTTGTGAAGGATATCTGCAGAAACAGACACATAATTCATGGGCATGGGGTTGGCTGGTAAAATAGATGTTTGAGACTAATAGAGAAATCAAATATTTTCTTACTTTTTTTGGAGTGTATAAATTAAAATTGATCAGGTATTCATATTAAATTTAGATAACATTTCTGGCTACAAAATAGCATGGTTATGCTGAAAGGACTAATGAAACCAAATCACAAACAGAGTGTTCTTCCATCTGTAAGAAAGTTACAATATCTGCGCATTTTGTGATTCAGAGGTTAGAGACAATTTTGAGGAAAAAGTTGTTTCCAGCCAAAAAGGTTGAATATATTTTAATTGTGACTGTATGAGGTTAATAACCATAGGACCTGCTTGCAAATACTTCTATTTGGCTGAAATATTTCGGCTTTATTTTAAAGTGTGGCACCAATATCTGTTTGACTATCCATAAATACTCCTGCAGATAGGGTTACAAAACCAGTGGAGTTAAAGTAAATTTATACTGAGGCAGCTGAAAAATACAATATAGCCATTGATGCTGTGATCTGGGATGAAATGATGAAACAAACACCCTGTAACTTCAGCCTTGAATGGTGTAATTAAAGCTGGCAGTACCATCTAGTGGGCAGAGAAAGAATTGAAGAGTACAAATACAAGTAGGGAGAATCCTAAGAACCTAAGTATCATATTGAGATTTAGGAAGCATAATGACAGTAGATAGCACTTTTAGGATTGTAAGATCTGTATTTTTTTTCAAATTAATGTGAAAGATATATGTAATGGAATACATTTGGGAAAAACTTTAAAGAATTTGGTACCATTTTTTCATTACCAGTGACATATTTCAGCTAAATATGATTGCTCTGTATCTTCTTTCTCATAATTGTAAGCCTTATGTTCTAGTCCTTTAACTCTGCTGGTTATGGACCATCCCATAAACCTGCATAGAATCATTTAACTTTAGATTAGATTCCTTCTTCTCTTACTTTTCCAAATCAAGCGTCACGGTCCTTATTGACTCATTGTTATTTTAATGTAGCTCAAGAAGAAGCACAACAGATTTCAGTCTTCCTTGCAAATTTATACATGAAATTTTTTCTTTTTTTTCTTCTCCTGGTTTAGCTACTTTAGATTGCCTCACTTTTGAGAGGTTTCCCAGCTCCTGGTTATGCATAATATATTAGTCTTAAGAACGACTGAATTCTTACAGTATGGACTGCTCAGTACACTCGGTATTGTAAAATCAGAGGGCAAAATGCTATTTACAGTTCCTTATCTCAATCTTTATGTGACTTTGAGTAATCAAATTTATGGATTATTCCTTTCTTGCCTGAAAACTGATGAATCCTTTTTTCTCTTCTGAGAAACCAGAATTAAGTTTCGATAAAAAATCTTTAACAAGACAGTTTCCATTTTCGGTGATTTCTCCTTTTCTTCTTCTGCATACAGTTCAAGCCCAGCCAACAACGAAGCCCCAGCAAGCCACTCGCTCACTCCCCCACCAGCAGGATCAGGGAGAGAATTGAAAGGGTAGGAGTTAGAAAACTCATGAGTTGAGATAAAGACAGTTTAATAGGGAAAGAAAAAGCCATGCACAAGCAAAACAAGATTTCATTCACTGCTTTCCTTGGGCAGGCAGGTGTTCAGCCATCTCCAGAGGAGCAGGGCTCCATCATGTGTAATGGTGACTTGGGAAGACAAACGTTACCACTCCAAACATCCCCCCCCTTCCTTCCTCCCTCTTGTGTCCAGCTTTATATACTGAGCATGATGCCACGTGGTATAGAATATTCCTTCAGTCAGTTGGGGTCACCTGTCCTGGCTGTGTCTCCTCCCAACCTTCCATGCACTCACAACTTCCTTGCCAGTGAGACAATATGAATAGCAGAAAAGGCCTTGGTTCTGTGTAAGCACTGCTCAGAAATAACAAAAATCGCTCTATACTGTCAACACTGCGTTCAGCACAAATCCAAAACATAGCCTCACACTAGCCAATGCGAAGAAAATTACCTCTACTCCAACCAAAACCAGCACGCTTTGTAAAAGACATTTATGTTTACATAGAAATCACTACATAAAAATAACATTCTTCAACAACTAGAGTACTAGTAACTGACAACTAGTTCTTCACTTGGGACTGTGTCTCACAAACAAGGATAATTGCAGCATTACATGCATGTTTCTGTTCCTGAAGCCAATATTCTTCTCTGATCTTTAATTTCTGCCTTTCTGATGGTGAGTCACCAAATTGCAGTTATGTCTAGTTATCTTATTGCACAGGAAGATTTACGAGTGAAGAGTATGAGCAAAACTCCCCCCAAGAGCCCTTCCCTGTTTGTTGTTGGCTTGAGGAACCTGACAGGACTAAGTGTTCCTGGGTACCTACAACCAGCTGGAAATGTCGAGGATGTCTAAGAGATGCAAAATTTCAACAGGTTTACCTAAACTTCTTGGGGCAAATGCTTAGCTCATGTTCATTGTCACCTGCTCATCTCAGACAGAGCTAGGTCAATTTCAAGACCTATGTATCCTTCTTTCTGTTCCCCCACACAGCTGCTGCAGTGAGTTACGACTAATGAGCACACAGTTTATACTCCTGGTGTTTAGGGGACTCGACAGTTGTGAAACAGGAGTCAGCTTTGAGCAAAAGTACAGAGAACTGGCAAGGGTAAAAATTATTTGGAAGGATACTACTGCAGATGTTACTGAAACAACTGTGAACATCTGTACAACTGCTATCAGACAGTATTTGAATCTGGTGGCACTGGCAAGAAGGTGGCAGATAACGTTTGCCCTATAAACACCTCACAAACTATTCACCTCCTTTAACTGAAACTTGGTTTTAACTTCCAAACTCTGCAGAAATTTAATAAAATACAAAAGCAACAGGTGGTGACTTCCTGTGTAGAAGCACACAATTTGAGTTAGAGTAGGTTCTACAGGATTCAACTTTATCTTCACGCTTTTTGAGGGACTAGAAGTAAACCAATAAATACTAGTTTTAGCCTCAGAGATTTGTCCATGTAAAAGGTAATACATACCCTTAGAGACAGACTATTTCACATGTCATATATAAATTATCTTACAGTATCCATATTCTGGTCATAACCTGCCAGTTACCACCTTGTAGTGTATTCTGGACTTTAAAACCACATTCTTCGTGGTTTATTGCTCTGTTTGCTTCAGGGGAGAGCAAGGGTGACATCCAGTGGTGTATTCAGCATTCTGTACAGATAGACTAAGCCTTCAGTGAAGCGAGATCTTATTGAGGCCTTAGAGATATAAAATGTTACCTATTAAAGCACGGATCAACAGGATACTGCATGGTTTTCCACATAGGTCTCAGCCTACATTTTTTATAAATAATTTCCATTTTTCCACACATCTTAGTGGGGAATTAGGAAGCAAAGAGCATTAGTAAACAATAGGACACCAAAGGATATTCTGTAAACTGGCTTTTGCTCAGATGATATAATACGATGATAATGAAATAATAACAAAAAAATCCTCTCCAAATTCAGCAGCTTCCATGGGGTGGATATTCAAGCCAGAAATATCACTGATCAATGTTATCTGTGCATGTGCCATTAATATTTGCATGGCTTCTCCTCCCATTTTACAGCAGGGAAATGGTGAGAACAACTCACTATTCCTTTGGTTTCTTCACTTTTCTGCTGGTTTCAAGGATTTCAGTATCAAGGCAGGTATTATGTAGAGTATGAAGAAGACAGTATTATTTCAGCTTAAATCACTTAAATTAAATCTTCCAAGCAATATATTACAGAAGGCTACAGCCTCAGTCACACATTCCACATTCACAGAGCTGCTAGAACTCGGGCCACTTTACTGACCAGAGTTAGACAGTCAATATATTTCTGAAACTCATGGCAGCATGCATTCAACATTTAATTTTGGGACCATAAGTAAACACAACGCTTCTCCTGATCCATCTGCCTCTGAGCACTGTGTATGTCTCAGGGATAGCCTGCAGCATGCCCTAGGCTGTGCAGGCATAGATTACAGCATAGACAAATGCCACACATGTGGTGCCTCGTGTGCTCTGCAGGGCATCTCCTAGCTGCATGTCAGGTTGGCCTTGGGAATGTGCTCACTGAAGGCCCTGATCAGCCACTGATGAACCACAGAAGACAGACTGGATATCATACACGGGAGGTAGGCTCCTCAGTGTAAAGTAACTTCCAAAAATGAGGTCTGGGCATAAAATTTTGAGTTTATATGAGAGCCTGCGTTTTACTGACATATAATATAGTCCTGCCCACATTACAACTCCTTAACGTGTTCTTGTCAGCCTCCCTCTAAAAAAAAAAAAAAAAAAAAAAAAGAAGTGGCTTTTAAATCTCAAACTGCCTTTGAAGAATTTATAGTGATGTGACATTAGAGGGAGTTTTTTTAAAAAAAACCCATAGCTTTGCAAATAAAATAATTACTGGAGAATAATGAGAGAAAAAAAAGACTGAAATATACCTACCCAGTCTAACATTTCTGCTTATCTCCCCAGTTCGGTTATGTGAGGGTAAGAACTTCTATGACAAGTGGACTGACACCATCTATCTTCAATGTACTTAGAGGTTAATTAATTCATGAAGATTTGACAGATGGCACATTCATTCCCTAATCATCTGGACTGTATTCACTTTATCAAAATGTCTTTTCTGGTCATATGACATTGTGATACAACTTCTGATGTCAGGGTTAAGAAAAAAAAAATTTAAACAGGGTCTGTAAAACAAAACCTCTAAAAAAAAAGTGATTACGCATGCATCTTCAGGTTCCATCTCTGTATGATACAAAAGCATTATGATTCAGATCAACAAAACTACCTCTGTGTCCAAAAAAGCCCTGATTTGGGCAGGTAGGATCCCAGCAGAGAGAAGAAGGCCCAGGGAATGAAGTAACACTTTTATTAAACCAGCTGATGCTGTTAGAAGTAGATAAACTCATGAACTCATCACTTTAGACTAAACGCAGTGTAAAGACTGAAGCACCCTATAAACAGTAGCAGAAAACCCCATGGGCTGAGTGGTGATGTGCCTGCACTATACATGTTCAGCTGTATTATTTGAGTTTCTTCTCTGTGAGAAGGTGTTACCTGGGGCTGACAGGACGTGCCGGCCTCAAGCTGATGAGCTTGAGCACTGGCCTTGGCCTGTGCCTGTCATGCAAAGCCAAGGTGGAGGAAGGAGTGTGCCTCATCCTTTTGCACGGTGATTCCCTGGTTAGCTCTCCTGTCCAGCAGGAGGGACACCTGGGCTACGCTCCTCTTTGGTGCCTGTGGACACCTGGAGGTCCATCTCAAAGGCCCCAAGTGGCTACTCCAGCAAAAATGATACTCTGAGTTACAAGAGACAAGGCCCCTGCCTCTGCTCTCACAAGTGTCTGAGTATTTCACATTTAGTGTTCAATAGACCTTGTGCAGGAGTCAAGCCACCCCCATCCTTGTCCCCAGGCCATAGACGCATACTTTCTCTGCCCTAATAATTACCTAATTACTGCCGCATGAAAAAGTTTCAACAGATGGTCTGGAGCTGAAAAAATTCTATTCCTGCAGGCCAAGGATTCAACAAAATTTGGACCCCACACTCCAGTGAGCCCTCTAGCAGCTGAGCCTGTGGAGCTGGCAATAAGCCCTGAACCTCTTACCAAATTATGTACTTTGTGGGTGTTTTCTCTCAGTGCCCATCGAGACTGTAGATAAAGGAGCACAGGGGCCTGGGCAGCAGAGGAAAAAGCATTTTAAGGACACGAGTTTTAGAAATATATGACTGAGGCAGTTCAGAGGTGCCTTTATTGATCTAACTGGAAATGGTTAAGGAGTGGGCATATTTGTAGCTTAAATCCAATTGATAATGTTAAGGATAATCCTTTCTCACCAATAAATAGGTAAAGCTTGCATCATATCTAATCCTATCATTAGCTTTTTCTCCCACATCCCCCCTAGTCCTCCCCACAGTTTTGCCCCCAGTCACTCAAAGTCTTGCTGCTCCTTCTCTGAGTCCTGGGTCAACAACAATATTCTGCACTGGGGAATGATGCTGTTCTCTGAACTAATTTTTTCTTTTTATTTTTCTTTTCCCTTTTTTTTTTTTCTTTTTTAACATCGGTATCTGAACAAAGCAGGATGTCAATTAACAGATTCTAAACTGAGAGGCCATTATGATCAGCTGCTTTGAGCAGTTGTATAAATCATGCCAAGGAACCTCACCCAGGCCTTTCCACAAAGAAATGCACAGACCAGAGAAGTGCATATCACATAGCACAGATTGATCTTCAGCAGCAACATGAGAATACCTCAGGAGGGTCTGACAGGACAAATAAGGCTGTGGGAGGGCAGCCCAAGCTGCCAGAATAATACTGTGGGGCAGATCAAACAGCAACATTTATTTTAGGACTGGCTTATATATCCCAGATATCCGAAAGAAATTAAATTTGTCTTACATGAAATGATAGCAACCATATCAAGAAAGATCAAGGGCTTATCATACATTTTAAGTACATTTTAATTGGACTGTGATCTGGGGAAAGACAAGAGAGAAGGGCTTGATACAAATTCCTGCTGAAAACACCTGTCAGCATATTCTGTCTCTGTTGGTGCCATCAAAGTTACACAAGATATAAGTGAATGCAACTCACTATCATCTGGAAAGCAGCATGTAACTGCTACCCACTGAATTTATCCACTGAATTTATACAATATGTCCAAGGATAAGGCAGCTTATTTTTAGTTGACCGTGTGCAGCAAACAGGTAGGTCTAGAAACTGAGACGGAAATTTGAAAATGCAGCATTACCCTGAAAAGAGAAATTCAGTAACTAAAAACAAACACATGGTGAGAAATAAGAAAAAATTTAGGATTGACTACTCAGAGCAGGAAACTTTGATGTGCTCAAAGCAAGGAAGAGTTAAAAAGAAAATAATTTATTAAAATCAGCTTTGTATTCTGTGCTTGTATTTTTACAGACCATTAAAGAAGCACTTGGAGTGACTTCACACCATACTACCTTGAGATTTTCACCTCACCTGCTTTATGTTTATTCTCCAAACCATTCTATTTCTGACTCGTTACACGTGTTTCACCACCCAGTCAGGGATGAAGGTGAGGGATACTGCAAAACTTGTCCAAAGCTTTGTGCTTGGGCTGACCGAGGTCAACTGTATTTTGGGTCAACTTAGAAAGATGTAGCATGTGATTTTTCCTACTGATTTGCTGAAAACAAAACTTTTCAGTCCATGACATGAAAATGTAGTGTTAAAGTGTCCCACCTGCCTCTGTAGCAGGTGTGTACGTGGATTCCCCAGCACACTCTGCTACAGCCCTTCCCAGAGCTAAAACACATGGGTGGGATACTCGGCTCCATCAAAGAGACTTCTGCAAATGCCACTTCCACAAGAGGTGTGGAGCTTCACAACCAGCAGAGGACAAACACTTTGCTGCAGTGGGAAGCAGGCGCAGCCCCAGGTCCTTTTTTCGGATCTGTGTTGCTTCATGAGCTTCTTCCTGGTAGATGTTGCTCAATGTTTCACTGCATAACACAATTTAAAGTGCAGCATTTGGGGCAGGCCTCTGGGCTGAAGCAGAGACAGCTACCAAAGCCTGCTTTGCCCTGTTAGGTCTGGCCAGAAGGTGGGGACCAAAGGAAGGGCTGTGCCATCTCTTCCCTGGTCCCCATCATCCCATCACTGTGCTCCTGCAGAGGCCCACTGGTGACAAGGCCATTGAACACAGCAAGGAGCGACTGCACAAAACAAACATATTGCACTAAAACGCTCATCCTTAAAAAAACTCCTTCCACAGGAGGCAATTAAGAGAAAGAAAGCTTTCAGGGCCTATAATCAGTTCAAACATTTGAGTTAATAAGAATCTCAGTTTTCGTTGTTGTTTCTGCACAAAGGACACTTTCCAAATAACCATAATCTAATGAAAGATAAACCATGCTTGTACAACAAAATAAAACATAAGAGACACTCTACACTCAATAAACACCCTAACAGTAGCAACAATAGAAAAAAGTTGTCAGAGGAACTTAAGAATTATTGAAAGTTTTCCAGAGAAAGAAAACAAATCTGATAGGGTCAGCCTGAAATATTTAAAAACTAAAGCAATCAACTGAAGTGTGCTTTTTCATACTATAGATTTCACTGGCACATCTTTCCACATCCTGCTTAGAGGTACCTGCATAAGTAATGAGTGCATTAATTAGCCAGAGATAAATAATCAGTGACATATATATATTAATTTTATGTAAATTGTCTATAGCATATAGCTTGACTCTTGTGTCTTTGATCTGCTCATAATCTTCAAGTGTGGATTCCAGCAGGCCAAATATTTTTTATCTCTTCTGAGAGTACTTTTGGCAAGTTTTCCATCAGTAGGAAATGAGCTGGAAAACTCTGGTGAAACTTCAAAGCAACAGCTTAAGGTGATTTTTCATTTAATGAATTTCAGACTGTCTCTGCTCTTTAACAACATACTAAGTTCTTTCTCTGTAATACACCTTTTAAAACTGTGAAAAAGATGAATTTATAAAAATCATACATGAGATGTGAGAGATCCTGTCACTTTGGAGTATAGGACATTTTTTAAATTATACAGATATTAAGAGATATTAAAGCCTCAAGTGCTTTCTTTTACTAGTGCATTCATTTGTACAAACAAATGGACTTTAAATCCTGTTACACCCAAGTCATATTTGCTAGGATGGGAGGTGTATTGTTCATTTATTTGACTGATTTCTGCTTTGATTTTTCTCCAAATTTTATTATAAATACCTATTCTTCTCCACCCCACATTCTATGATACAGAATTTATGAGCTCCAGTAATGCCCTCAGGTATGTATCACACGTATTCAATAAATTAGGGACAAAACAAACTCTTTGTCCCTAATTTATTGAATAACTCATACTAGGAAGAGGGGCAATCTAGCTAAAAATCCAAAAGGCACAAAAGCAATCTTTTCCAGGGCTGAAATTCTAAAAGAAGGAAAGACAGAAGTGGATATAATTAGAGGGAGAATGAAAAGAAGTCTCAGTAGTCATCTCTTCAAAAATATCATAGTAGGTCATCTGGACTCAGAGGCGAATGACGTGCAGAGAGCATTTAACTGTGCCTGCTCTTGAAGCAACTGATCCAGTTATTAATTGTCCAGTCATTAACTAGGGCTGTGCAAACGGCTTAACAAGCCAAGCAAGGTCAGGATATATTTGACTTCTTGAACATTATTTGCAATTGCATTTCTCTCGCTTTTAGTATAATCATTATTCTTAAAACAGTCTGCTTCCTTCTCAAAAGTCACTTCACAGCAAAAATGCTACTGAAAGTCACTGGAAAGAAGAGAAAAAAAAAAAAACACAAACCCTCAACATTTATATAATTATTGTTCCAATTCTTGGCTAAATACCTACAAAGCAACATGACAGGGTTTGAACTATTTGGTTGCCATAATGTATAACCCTACTGAAAGAGTAAATAGAAACAAAAAAAAAACATTAAAAGGAACCAGTTACACAATGAAATTGTATCAGTATGAACTGTTTCAATGTTTGTTCACTTGGTGATGGTTATCTTGAAGGAAAAACAAGGAGATGATGCAGCTCTGGAAGACCACTTATTTTTTCAGTGCGCTGGAAGAACATGGGATCTATTGACCTGGAACAGCAGCAAGAACAAAAAAAACAACGCCAATGACAGAGCCTCTGGCAGCAGTTAAAAGCTGGTGTTTCAGGGAAGGGGGAGACCAGGAGCCAGCACACACAAGTAAGCTTGCCAGAGCCACAGCACAAACCAGTGACGGGGACACATTTGGGTTTCATCTCAGATGCTGCCTTGCTTTACAGCTGCTTCTGCCGTACAGTACAGCATGGTTTCTCTAACCTGCATTTAAGTTGTGTGCCCTGCTTCTGCCTAGAGCTAGCTGCAGACAGAGGAAGGATTTGCCCAGAGACGAGATTGCCTAGTTCTCAGTTCATAAAAGGCTATATCAAAGCAATAAGAAGCAGGGAGATGAGCAAGGCAGGTTAACTATGGTCTGGTCAAAAGAAGAATCAGCAAGGAAGAAAGACAGGGAGGAAAAAAATCAGAGCCCCACGGCAGAATCTGCTTCTGCACCCACCAAGCAAAGAACAGAGCAGGTACCACGCTGACACTACATCTGTTGGTATCTTGTGTAACAGAAAAAATTCTCCACTCAAAACAGGAACAGGTCCAAACGTTATTCTTCAAGGCTAAAGGACCATTACAGATGATTCTATTGAACTGGCAGCAGCACCAAAGAAGTGAAGGACTCCAGACACCACTGGATAGAGAAATGGGGCTGGAATGTGACTTCAAATCTATGGCTGTGGATGGTCAGTAACTCAGACTCACTGACTTAGGTGAGAACTGACACTAAGGGCAGGTTAGTCAGCACTTGGACATGAGTGGTGGCTGGAAACGGGTGAGATTAGCCCTCATCTCTACATTGTGTCCCTACCATAACTGTACTGTAAATCCTATTGAACTCATTCCCAGTCCTGAAGGCAGCACACATTGCCACACTCCCACAAACTCGGAGAATAAGAAGCTGACCAGATTGGCTGATGTAGCCAGACCTGTTGGCTCTCTATCAGAGATAGGGACTCATTGTGGATGTCTGGATTTCCTTCAAAGAAATGCTTCTCCGAAGCAGTTCAGATGTAGCACAGACCAGAGGAAATTAGCTTCTATTTCTAGTACCAAAATGAATGCTTCCAAAAGATCAACTTCTTCTTTTAATAAATGCTTATCAGTAATGCTTCCACCATTCGAGGCTGCACATAGGTAGGGATACCGAGTAAGAAAATCCTGAAACTTAATCCATTGTGGTCAGAAGCAAATTCAATTACCAACCTCCTCCTAAGCCTGCACTAACAACTCCAAAAAAACCCTACACCATATTCTCTCTCTTCTTCCGATGGCTAGGATACAGCAAATATCTCATGGCAAGCTGCAATGGCTCAGGACTAGGAACAACTGGGAGGCACTGCCTTGTCAGTTCACCAGGGGTTCCATGACAATACGTTTGTACAACAAATGCTGTAATTAAGGGTAGATCAGGTTTACTCATGTCTTACTGCTCAAACAGGAACACCAAATAAGCAAGTTTGCCCTCAGATGACTGAAAGAAGGCATTTTTGCCTGTGAATATAGTTTGCTATGCCTCCATGACAAAAATAAAATAATCACAGAATGTCACATCAGTTTAAAAATTTTATGACACAGTAATGTTTCTCCAAACTTGAAATCCTTTTTTAAAGTGGCTTGGAGAAAAAATAAAAGCACCTTCCAGAGAGTTTCACTGGCACATTAAGTTACACATTCTAAGTCCTGGAGGTGAAATGTTTTTAGCATTTATGAGAGCTCCAGGCTTCCAGTTCTCATGCTGAGACAGCTATTAATACATGACAGAAAGCATCTGTGATCTACTGCTTGCGGGGTTCAAACCCCAAAGCATCCAAAAAGTCGGTGCATAATCCTTCATTCACATGGCTGATTGACTGCACCACACGAAAGTCAATGTATATGCTCTGATGTGACAGGCCTCAAATATAATGTACGTTACAAATTATTTGATCTTAATTAGAACAAGAGTCTTTTACATGAAAATTTTCTTTTAGGAAAAGGCATAGGGCATTGAGAGATATTAACGTCAGCATCAGTCTCCATAAAACAGAGACATCTATTTTAAGCCCTGCAGATACAAAGTGCACATTAAAAATAGGATTATGCTATTTTGAATGGGAAAATGATTGCCATTCTAATTTCCCACTAAACCAGACTGGAGCACCCTCATGAGCACAGCAGTCTTTTACAGGGAGAATAACAGCCCAGTCTCCTGCTGGAAAATGCCTGGTCTGTTTCTTTGATGTCCAGGCTTCTGTTAGACTCTCTTTAAGTGTACAGGCAAGTACACTGGTGCAGGACCAGGGCCAAACAGCTGGCCTGAAGTCAGGCTGTAACACACCTTTTTGAGTCATTACAGCCTTCATCACATGAATGTTTCTACCCTGCACTGTTTTTTTTCACTGGAAGACTGGATCAAAGCCGTCTAGCTGGCAAGAGTGTTCAGTCACTTCAGTCAGCCTGGAAGTATGTCTGGTTTAAACTTGAATTTCGAGGAGGGCATATTTTCACCACTTTGGTCTTCCTGAGTAATGTGATTACTTGTTTTCACCTGATGTGGCATTGGAGCCTGCTATCTAGCAGCTTTTCCCTGTTGGTGCAGTTTCTGCAATTAAGATGTCAAGCTGATAAGCAGGGAAATTATGTAAGTGGTGTCTACGGGAACTCTTATTGGATGAAAATAAAGGGAAAGAAAAAAGGTGTAAAGATAGTGCCTGGCAAAAGTATGCATCTTACAAGCAGAAAAGCATGTCTCTCTTTGCCAGCTTGTCTCAGAGCACTGCATGGAAGAACAGCCCGTGCTCTCCAATGCTTCACCCAACGAAAGCTCCAGCAAGGTCTGCAGAGCAGCCTGCGATGTGGCTTGTCCCATTCCTGCCGCGGGGATGCATCCCTGCGGTGCCTCGCCCTTCTCAGGCAGCTGTTTGCATTGCGGGGGGGTGGGCTTTCTTCTGTAGGAGCTCTGTATTAGGGAGCAGTGACTGCAAGTCTGAGCTGCTGAAAAACTCGTTTTGCTCATCTTCCTGAAGTCACAGCATGGAAATATGGATGTGAAACCTCATGATCTGGAGAATGACTTTCCCAGGGACTGTCCTTCCTTGCATTTCAGGGGTGCTGACCCTGATTTTTCCAAATGCAGGTAACTCAGCTGGCCTGATCTGTAGGGGGAGGGTGGGTAACTCATGCACAATCTTCCTTGAAAAGAGACAGCTAACGTGCACAGCCATCACACGCTCAGCTAAGTGCACTGCACACACTGCAACACCCGTGGAGGGGGATGGGTTCCCATAACCTCAGCTCACCTAGAAAATCTGTGCATGTTCTCACGTGCTGGAAACACACGATCTGAAACACATGACAGTACATCTGGGAACAGATCAGAATAGCAATTTCCCTTACTGGCTAGATTAACAATTGTGGAGAACAGACATCCACGTCCCAGGATCTGCTAAGGATTCACAAGAGAATTGTGGTCAGCTTTATCACGTTTGGGCTTAAATTCTCTAATGTGTAGTCTTTTAAACTCACTTCACATGGAAAGAGCCCTTGATTTGACTCTTTGCTTCCACAAAAACACATCACATTTGTTTATTTTCACCAATTTCAGCTCAACTCAATGCACAAGCAGAACCTTTGGGTTGCAGCTTGATAGAAAGTGCACCAAAAAAGAAAAATTAAAAGATAATTATTACAATTAAAAAACCTGCTAGACTTAAAATAGGAAAACTTATAATTTGGGCTTGGAGTGCTCAGACTGAGAATTGGGGTGTTGCTACCCATGTGTTCAGTATGGCTTCTGCATGAATCAGAGTCCATGACATCTGCAGAGAGAAATGCACACTGGATTCCAAATAGCACACTGGATTATTTTACTGTCCACAGTTATAAATTGCAACAGGCTGCAACTTGTCCTAGTGACAATCCACGCATCCAGCGCTGTCTGGGTATTTTAGTCCTGCAAATGCCTTTTTTCTCCAAATGGGTTGCTCAGCAGTAATGATTATTCAGAGAAAGGTGGCAGACAGGGTCAGGCAGCAGCAGAATGAAAAGTGAAAACTTGAAAGATGCTAGATGAATATTTATGCAGAGCAATCTTCACTCTCGAGTTATGGCGCATAATGGGATCAGCAAAGCTAACGGAATTCACGCTGCGTGAACTTCCTCTGTGAGAACTTAAGTTTAATCTGCACATAAGACTGACAACCCGTGAACACAGAGAAAACGTTCAATGGCATGTAAAAACTTCATTGAAATAATGTTTCTGACTATATCAATGTTCTGGCAATGACAGAATAAACAACATTTTTTTTTCAGGCGGATTTTAAATCCACAGGCCACTTTTATGAAATGGCATTCAAACATTGTCACAGCAGACTTTGTTCTTTTGTTTCATTGCTGATTCGGTATGTCCTACTGGCAACTGAAAAGCATCCATGGGGATTGAGTAATGAGGACAAGGATTTCAGAGCAGCCTGGCACTGACCATCTCTTAAAAGCTGGTGATGACGAGGAGCAGCCAGCCAATGTTCCGCTCTGATATTGCAAGATTTGTCGGGGAATACTTTTCATTGCAAAAACAAATGGCAGTTGTCTGACTTTGAAGAATCCGTCTTATTTTGCAAGATTTCCTTCTTGAGGTGTCCAAAACTCAGTGCACATGGGCAGTGAAATCCATCCCTGTGCTGTAGGGTCAGCACAAGAGCTGCAGATCAGTTTATTCCTTTAGGGGGCTGCAGATTTAGCGCACAGATTAGGTCTGCATTTCATACATTCTGTATTTTTTGTAAGCAGGTCACTACAAAGCCCAAGAAGCTCTTATGACCCATCACTATGCCCAAATCCCAAAACAGTTGATCACCTGCGGGCTAAGTATATTTAGACAGATAGCTAAACCTTTTATGTTTATACAAGGGTCATTAAAAACTCGCTTAGCAAGACTAGTTTTTTCCTTGACAACCCTACAATACGCTGACATTGTTGCTGGTTTAAGTCCTAATTTAAAATACTAGAAAACCAGTTTTCCTTACTGTCCTTCTGTGGTTTTTTTTCTGAACTAGAGGCCCTGCTTCATCCCTGTCCTGAACGCTTCAGCACATGTCTAATCCTTCTGAATTCAAGGATATATTAAAAAGCTCTATTGAATCCAGAGCTGTGTGAGAAACTGGGAAAGAATGCAGCTCCAGCCATGTGAACTCCCCAAAATACCCAGTGTACGTATTATCTAAATGTTTATATCTGATCTTTTTTTCTCCTCGACTTACACACCTATCATTCTCCAAATGTATCAGAAGCAAATCAGAGACAACTGGCTACCTCGTGCGTGAATTTAATTAAATGAGAATATACAAAATAATATTTAAAAGATGCTTAGTTTAGCCCATACCAATATTCCCACCTTTGCCTTCTGCTGCTAATTCGCTAAAGAGGCCAAGTCCTGCCCGTGTCAGGGCCCGCGCTGCTGAGCGGGCACACCAGCCGCTTTGCAGGAGGGCCATACGCACATTTTATTCTATTCATTTATTTATTTTACATAACACTTCTCATTAGCAATTTTCTGATTTCCCTTAGAGCCGCCTGAGGCGGTGGGGTTCCGGGTCTGGTGTTCCCCCCTCCTGCCGGCGGGAAGGAGCACGGCACCCCGGGTATGCCGCTGCTTTCCCGCATCCTGGCGCCGGCCGGGCCACAGC